>PVKN010002414.1:0-42668 GCA_004027915.1 Capromys pilorides | reverse complement strand
AATGGTCCTAACACAGAGAAAGGAGCCTTTTAAGAAGACGTTAATTCTTAGTCACACTAGAGGACAAAGCATAGCACAAAGAAAAAGTGCTTTCACAACTGCCTCAAAAGTTGCACAAACATCTCTGAGAATCAGACGTCATTTCCTATCTCTTCCTTGTCTTCCTTTCAAAGTGTGTTCTTCAAGTCTTTGGGGAATAAGAATTGACCTATTGACCAGGATGTATGTATGGAACACAAGACTTGGCTAAATCATTGGAATTATTCTCTTAAAGACTCATTTGAATGCTTAGAAAAAGGCTACCTTCTCCTTTAGCTATGGTCAAGAATGGAGAACAGAGCAGGTGAAGGGGAGGTGCTTCACTCTTCAAGTCTGACAGAATCAGTGATCAGGTGTGTCAAAGACTCAGTGGTCTGAGCTCTGCAGCCTGGACGGCTGTTGGTGACAGTTCTCTGTCCACATAGATAGCCCAGCCTCCTGAAAAGCCAGGAGTGAAAGTCATTCATGACCAGGTTCAATGACCATTCTTCTAGAAATATTGATGCGAGCCTCGTCCTTCAAAGGCTACCATTTAGCACGGCGGGTACATAGGTGTTCATTCAGACACAGCAGACCCAGACCCCCAAACCAGACAGCACCTCTCCTCTCTGTTGCTTGCTCTCTCTGGAGCTCTCTCTCTCCTTCCCCTTTCCCCCTCTTCCTTCTCCTCTCCTCCGCCTTCCCCCTTTCCTGTGTCTGCCCAATGACAGTCATTGGGCCAAAGAGCTTGGCATCAGTCTTCTTTGTTACTGTTGCTTCTATTTCATTTTCTTTTGAAATATTTATGATCTGTTCTACTCAATTCTGATTTACAGTGATTTCTCTCATTTCCTTAAAAACATGGATTTTCTGGTGGCTTCAACCCCATCCTTGTAGTCACCAACTCAGTGCTCTATTTCCTTTCCAATTAATTCTCCACACATCTCTCCTCTTGTCTGTTTTCAGGATTGTGTATGTGTCCTCTGGCTTTTAACAAGTTCTTATTACATAAATGATCAACATCTTTTGTAAGATTTTGAAATTTCTATTTTTTAAGCCATCATGAACATGGCCAAAATAACCATACAGTAACTGAAATACCCATAATAGCCCTAGTAGGAAGTCCTGAGTTTTTGTATGTTAAGACTTACTTTGGCTTTGTGATGACTTTGTCTTCAAGGTCCTCTAATGTGAGCAAGTTGAATCTCTGAGATTAGCTAACCTAATTGTTATTATTCCTTTTGTTTTTCTGAGATAGGGTTTCACTATACAGTTCGTGCTGAACTTAAACTCACTTTGTAGCTCAGGCTGGCCTCAAACTTGCAACGATCTCCCTTCCTCAGCCTCCTGAGTACCTAATTATTTTCACTTTGTGCATTACACATAAATGATGTCAGCTTTAGAGAACTGTGTTTCTATAGTTAGAACTTTTGTTTGAAATGACATGGCACTGCGGAGATAGCTCAGTAGAATAAATGCTTGCCTGGCAAGTGCAAGGTCCTGAATTCAATCCTCAGTACCACTAAATAAATAAATAAACAAACAAACAAATAAACAAATGAAATGGCATGGCTTTCATTGTTCCTGAGTTCAACTGTATATGATTTAGCAATGTGCAAATGAGTACTTTTCTCAATATTTTTGATGTGATAGCACTCCCAGTTATTTTTATCATAGCTTAGGTATTAGAAAACAGATATCCCCAAGTGCGCACGAGCATACACTGTCCAGTAAATCTTTTCTGAGATGAAAGCAGCTGCTCTCTGCCTCGGTTCCCAGGCTCTAGAATTGTGCTTGCTCTGGGGCTGGCTCTTTCCCTCCCTATCCAGGCTGATCCCGCTGATCCTGCTGGCTTCATAGCCCCTCCTAAGCACCCTGGGGAGCTTTCCCTGGCGGCCCTCAGTGCCTTTCCATAGTCTTTCCTTAGGCAGCCTTCTCAGCAGCTTGCGCCAGGCCTGAACTCTCCAATGCTGAGCATGGCTGTGCTTTAGCTCAGGGGCAGGGATTATGGCCCTGCTCAGCGCCTTGCCTATCAGCTCCACATCCACTCCAGAGAACATTCGATACTACCCGTCTCACTTCACTTATTTATTTATTTATTTATTTTTAATAAGAAGTAACAATGGGACAGTTTCACAACACATTAGTAGGACAACCACAATAACTAATACAATTCACATTGTTGTCTTCATAGTAGTTGTTCAGAGTACAAAATGAAGATGATAACTTTTCTAAACACTACTGATATGAATATTTCTTCTCATTGAACTAACAGAAAGTAGCTGTATGCATAGTCCAATATTACATAATAGTGGGTTATTGTCAGAGCTGGAGATGTCAGAAGCTGTTGGCTTGAGCCTTTGACAGCCCAGTTTACTAATCTGGCTTTACTTTTTATGCCTCATGGTTAAACTTTTCTGCTGGATGGCTAAGGCCAAGTTAAAGCCCTTCAAGGTCAACGAGGACTCAGGACATAAGAGAACCTGTACTGTAACATTCTACAACTCAGTGGAGTCCCAGATTTCCTGCTCAAGGAGATTATGGGGCCATAGAGGAAAGCGATCAACAATGTATAGTGTGCCTAAGGAGAATCATCTAGAGAGAAAACATTCTCTCAGGCTTTCACAGAGAGCAAATCATCTCAATTCTTAATAAAGGAAAAGCTAAATACTTGTTTTCTCAGCCTCTCCCAAAGCCAGGTTTTCCAGGGAGGCTAAAGCTATCTGTGAAGTTGTCAGCATTCCCCTGTGCACCTGTGCATGCGTGCATGCATGTGTGTGTGCATGTGTACATTTATGTGTGTGTGTTGGCCTTGAACTCATGTCAGTCCTCTTTCCTCAGCCTCCTGAATGCTGGGATTGCAGGCATATTCCACTATGCCTGGAAGCATCCTAATAAAAAGAGCATGTGTTATCAGGGTCAATAGTTCCTGTTTTTCATGCCTTGAATATAGACATGATGGCTGGAGAAGCAGCAGCCATCTTGCAGCATGGAGCAATGAACCATGTCCACAGGAGGTTGGAGCAGATAAAACAGCTTGGCTTCTACTGGTTCCTCAGGGGACTCATATCAGGAATACATAAAAATTTTTAAGAAAAGATCCACTCAAATGAAAATCCTAGTCAAAAAAAATGGGCAAAAGAAATGAACAGATACCTCACAGAAGAAGTACAAATGGCCAATAAATACATGAAAAGAACTGCTCAATATCTCTAGCCATTAGAAACATGCAAATTAAAATAGCACTGAGATTCTGTCTTAACTCACAAAAGAATGCTCGTCATTAAGAGATCAAACAATAATAAATGCCGACTAGACCACGGTGAAAAAGGAACCCTTCTACTCTGCTGGTGGGACTGTAAACTAGTGCAGTGTCTATGGAAATCATTACGGAGATTCCTTAATAAACCCAAACTTAAAATTCCATGGACCCAGTTGTTTCCCTTCTAGATATGTTCATGAAAGAGTGCACAGTATTGTACTGCAGAGATGCACGCAGACCCATGTTTGCAATAACACAATTCATAACTGCTAAATCTGGGACACATCCCATCTGTCCACCAAAGAAAATGTGGTATTTCTATACAGTGGAGTACTACTGTGCCATAAAGAAGGATGCACTTGAGCAGTTGTGGGCACTGGATATATCCTGAGACCATAATGTTACGTGAAAGGAATCAGACACAGAAGCTTAAATGGCACAGCATTGCTCTTGTACAAGAACACCAGGATAAAAATAAAGAGCAAAATAAGAGATAATAAGATTGTTCTCAAAGGTGAAGAGGTCTAAGGAATAGAGGAGGTGGGGAGGGAGGGATAGGATAAAGGATGGAAACACAGGAACTGGGGTGTGGTATGTATGTGGACCACAGCAGGCATGTAGACATCATGTACCCCACACATGTACAAAAACCAAGGGGGAAGGAATCGAGGAATGAGTGGGAGGGGAGAGAGTAAAGGGAAAAAAGATAGAAAAAAAGGAATTAAGACCCGTTCTGTCTGTGTGCCGACTTCCCACATGGAGCGGAAGCATCACGTACCACACTTGTGTATTAAGAAACCAAAATAATAAAAACAAAATAGAAATAAAATTTGTTAACTCAAAAAGGAATCGAAAAAAAGAGTCTGGCCCCTTGTTAGCGTAACACCCTGTTCTGCCAGCCTTACATGTCTTGATGCATGATTTTCTTGTCATCTTTAAGGCTGGCTTATTAGCTCGCTTTTAAATGCTGACTAAAACATTCCTGCCCGATAGAGCTGGGCAGGTTATTTTTTAGCCAGCTTCTTGATCTAAATCTAATCTCAATCTACTCTTAACTTAATCTTAGTTATATATAACTACTTAAAGGAGTTCTGGCCAAGAAGAGGTAACAGCTTTGCCTTGTTGCATATCTAGTTTTACTCCTGGGACCACAAATAACGCATAATGGTGCTAACCCAGATACAATAATCTACGGGCGAGTTAGCT
Source organism: Capromys pilorides (assembly GCA_004027915.1). Classification (NCBI taxonomy): domain Eukaryota; kingdom Metazoa; phylum Chordata; class Mammalia; order Rodentia; family Capromyidae; genus Capromys; species Capromys pilorides. The sequence goes on along the minus strand of PVKN010002414.1, from coordinate 38,182 downwards.
CTGCTACTATATGGCAAACAAGCAAACCCCAAAACCTTACAATGAAAAGCTTTCTGGGAGATGAGTCATTTTAGAGAAAAATAGAGATATTCCTTTTCCAAGCATCTAGAAAGTTTAAGACCTAGACACTACCCTCAATTCAATGCCAAAATTATTTGGGAATTAACTGATTAATAACATACTATGTAAGCAAACAATACTCGACTCTGAGACTTACACACTGTGATTCTATCTCTGTCTTAAAGGGGATGGGTAGAACAATAAGCCTTTTGGTCCATCATCCAACTTTCAATGAAAACTTTTAGACTATGGTTATTAAATGCTAAATGAAAATGCAGAAATACTTCCAAATTCTCTGTATGCAAAGCCCCAAAAAATAGTTAGTTCTTTTCATCTCTGTGAATTAGGGGGAGCCTAAAGCTTTGACTCAAACCACAAAGCGAGTCCTCCCACCTCTGTCTCCGTCTTCTCCTTGACTTTCCCCTCAGAGCCCAGAGTTAATGGGTTGCACATGCTGTTCTCTGAGCTTCCATTCCCCCATGGAGCCGGCCCTGCCAAGGCGCCCTGCCTCGCAGTGTGTCTCACCAGTTCCTGGCTTTGGTTTCATGGGATCTGAAGCACTCTCACATGAAACCGGGAAGATCTGTTGTGCAGCACTGTGGAAAATGTGAAACATCAGGCTTACAACCGAGTTTTCGAATCTGGACTCTGTAACCGAAACTTGGCTCGTTTGCTGTCTGGCTGATAAGGACGGATGAGAGATGAAGACTTTGCTTTGCTGTCTCCAGAGCAGAATCAAAGCACTGCTCCAAGCAGGGGCTTTTAAGGTGGACAAGCTGATTCCACCAGACAGCCTGTTGGTTACCACTAATTGGAGCTAGAGATAGGGGTGGGGAGATGTGGGATGCTGGATCCCGGGCTTCAAACCGTTTGGTCAAGCGCTTGGGTAAAGATCAGAGTGTACTCTGCCTATGACTGGGAGCGTGTGGGTCTGGGGTGGCTGCCCCCTGGGAGAGAGAGGGGGAAGCAGCAGCTGAAAAATGGCCTCATCTGTCTTCAACAGGCCTACTGGCTTCAGGCGCGCATGGCCAGATTTTTTGTCAGAGGAACTCTCATTTTTGATCTCCGGAGATGGGAAGGAGTGTGCAGGGCACTTTCATTAGTCTGCGGTGTGTCTGCTCTGCCTCTGCGGAGGCAGCATGTCATACCTGTCACGTCTGCTCAGGGTTTTATTGCCTCTTATTGATTACTCTCTCCAGACCCCCTGAGAGACACGGGTAAGAAGCATGAACCGGCAAGCACATGCTCACGGCACCTCACCTGGGGCACGGAGATTTCTTTCCTTCTGATGTTTATTCCTCTGCAGAACTGGGGGTGCTTATTTTTCCCGAAAATTTTCCTGTGGCTTGCTCATATTTAAGGATTTTATGAAGATCACTGATTCTGACCGTGACCCTTAAAAAATAAACGCAATTTACACCACAGCCTACTACATCTCCTATTTTCTCATACGCAAGGGACCCTGATAGCTTCTGCTTTATTTTGTTGTATTAAAACATGCTGGCCATGAGCTTAAATTTGTTTTATGACTCCCTAAGGAGTTGCAACTTGCTGTATAAAAATATTGGGACAGCCTAACTAACTTCAAAGAGCAGGCAATATTTTTTGAAGTAAAAATACATCTACCCCGCTGGTAGTAATAGCACAAATATAAATTGATGTTAAAAATTACTACTGCTCTCAGCAAAGTAGGAGTCGAGGGCAATTTCCTCACTTTATAAAGAGCATCTATAGAAAACTTACTGCTAGTATTATATTTGCTGATGAGAAACGCAAAGATTTCTCATCAAGATTAGGAACAGGAATGCGCATCTCACCATTGGTTTTCCACATTGAACTGGAGGTCCTGGAAAATGCCATCAAACAAACAAAGGAGCAAGAGGCACACATCTAGGGTAGGAAGAACTGAAACTAGTTTTGCTTATAAGTGACATGATTCTCTATGAATAAAATGTATGAAAGACCTCAAAAAACGAAATACTCTTAAAACTAATAAGTGATTATAACCAGATTGCAGGATACCATACTGCGGTATAAAATTCATGCCAGGTGTGGCGGTGCATGCCTGAATCCTGGCACCCAGGAATTGATGTAGGAGGAGTGCTATGAGTCCATCCGAGGCAAGCCTGGGCTGCAAAGTGACATCTAGGCTATCCTGAACTGCACAGTGATAGCCCATCTCAAAAAGACAAACAAAGTTGCTTTTCTAGATATTTACATTGAACAAGTAAAATTTGAAGTAAAAATACTTTATAACATAGTATACATATAGTTGTACATAATGTAATTTATATTTAAAAGTAATATAATTTATGCTAAGTAAAATTAAATATTTACGTTTAAAACTAAAATATGTGCAAGATCTTATATTCAGAAAACTGCAAAATTCTGATCAAAGTGGAATGAAATGAAAGGAGCGATTTGCCATATTTCTGGATAAGACTCCATATCTTTAGGTTGTCAGTTTTTTTCCAACTTGAGGTATAGGTCCAGTATAGTCTCAATCAAAATATTAAGTTTTGTGCAGATGGTGGCACATTGGTTCTAAGGTTTATGTGGAGAGATGAAAGGTTAAGGTCAGTCAACCAAATACTGAAAGACACAATTAGAAAACGGAGGCTACTTAATTCCCATGCTCACCACAAAGCTACCATAATCAGGAAAGCCTGCTGCTGGTGAGAGAGCAGCATGACAGATCAATGCAACATAACGGGGAGCCCAGAAATAGACCCACCTATGTAGAGTCCATTGGCCTTTGACAAAAGACTCCCAACAGGGCTGGGGAGGTAGCTCCATGGTCTAAGGGCCTGCCTCACAAGCCCAAGGACCTGGGATCAATCTCCTGTACCGCATGCTGTGCTGGCCCCACTCTGAGCTGGCCACCAAAACCAGGCGTGATGGCCACACACCTGTAATCCTAGCACTGGGGGTGCTGAGACAGGAGGATTACTACGAGTCTGAGTTGTATAGCAAGATCCTATACCAAAAATAAAATAAAATAAAAAATAAATAAATAAAATAAAAAAGATTCACAATAATACTATGGAATAAAGATATTCTCTTTGAAAAGTGGTTGAAATAGCTGGACGTGCACAAGCAAAACCCAAAACATTTAGACAAAGATTTTACACCTGTCATAAAAATTGACTCAGAATTTGTCATGAGACTAAATTCAAAACCATGAAACTCTAAGAAGATAATATAAACTGAAACCCTTTTGAATTTCAGTCTGGTGAGGATGTTTTAGACATAATACCAAAGGCACAAATCATGAAGGAGAGAATTGATAAAGTGAACCACATTAAAATTGAATACTTCCACTCTGCAAATGTCAATGTTAAGACATTAAGAAGATAAGCCATAGATTAGGAGAAAATAGTTTTAAAAAGCATAGTCATTAAGGACTGTTACCCAAATTATTCAAAGGACTCCTTAAATTCAACAACGAGAAAATGAACAGTCTATTTAAAATGGCCAAACATCTGAACCCACATTTCACTAAAAATCTACATTTTAGTGAATGGCAAGTAAGCAAATGAAAAGTTGTTTGACATTACTAGACATGCAAATTGAATCAGCAGTGAACTGCCATTATATATCTGTTGAAATGTGCAAAATTCAAAACACCAGCAACACTAAGTGCTGGTAGACATGTGGATCAATGAGGACTGGCAAGATAGCTCAGCGGACTAAGTGACTGCTTAGGCAAGTGCAGGGACCAGAGTTGGATCCCTGGTTCTGCATGCTATGCTGGCCCTGCCCCCGAGGTGCGCTGTGCTCTTGACCAAGTCTGGGGGTGGTAGCACACACCTGTAACCCCAGAGCTGGGGAGGCTGAAAACAGAAGGATCACTATGAGGCCAAGCTGCATAGTGAGACCCTGTACCAAATACATCAAATAAAATAAGTAAAATAAAATAAAAACAAACATGTGGATCAATGAAAATACTCACTGAATGCAAAATGGTACAACTTTAGAAGACAAGTTGATGGTTTCTTGAAAACTAAGTATACTCAGCATATAATTTAGCAATGATATTCTTTGACACTTACACAAATTAATTAAAAACTTAGGTTTAGCTGGGCATGGTGGCACATGCCTGTAATCCTAGCACTTAGGAGGCTGGGGCAGCAGGATCAATGAGAGTTTGAGACCAGCCTGGGCTACAAAAGTGAGCTCAAGGCCAGTCTGAACTGCATAGCAAGACCCTGTCTCAGAAAGACAAAAAACAAAACAAAACAAAAAACCAAAAAACAATAACAACAAAAAAAAACCTTAGGTTCATACAAAAACCTGTACATAGATGTATATAGCATCCTTATCTATAATTTCTCAAAGTTGGAAGAAATCAAGCCGTCCTTTAAGAGGTGAATGAATAAACAATGTATGGTACATTTACAATAAAAAGTTATTCAGCACTGAAACAAAAAAAGAACTATCGAGGCCTGAAAAGGCACAGAGACAGCATAAATACACATTGCTAAATATAATTTCCATTTTAAGATATTCTGGAAGTGGCACAACCCATGGAGATAGTAAAAAGACCAGCATATGTCAAGGGGTAGGAGGAGAGAGAGACTCAAGCCAGAGTACTAGAATTTTTTTAGGGAAGTGACACTATATTGGTTAGTATTTTCTAGAGAAAAGGAATTAGTCATGTATAACATATAATAATTTAGCATTTTGTATTATGTATACTATAGAGGGGATTTATTGGGCAGGCCCACTGGATCAGAGGCGGAGTTCATGACCGCCATGTCTATGCTGGAGAGCCAGAGGTTTCTCAAGATACAAACTGCGAAGCAAAAAGGACTAAGGCTACAGCACAGGCCCAGGGTCAAAGACTTGGAAGGTTGCTCTGGAGTCACTGCTGTGAGTTTGTCACAGAAGGCTAAACAAAGCGGAGATTGATATCCAAAGGCAAGGGCAGCAAAAGACACACCTGCTCAAGATGTCTGAAGCTCTTAAGGGCTGGGGTGATAGCTCAGTGGCATAAGCACCTGCCTGGCAAGCTCAAGGTCCCAAGTTTGATTCCTGGTGGCTGCTTTCTTTCCCATTCTTTAATCTCATTAAGGCTAGCATTTTATTGACTATTGTCATCCACAGTGGATATGAAATTGCTCCCAGCTTGGGGGCCTCCTGTATACCAGTCCTCTCCACAGACACCCAGACCTACACTTCAGTAATCTGCTAGGTTTTCTCAGTTCAGTCAGGTTGACATAATAATTAATGGTTATGAAGCTATTCTATTTGGCTATATAGTGATAGGTACCTGTCATTCAGTGGTTGCCAAAACCTATGCAATGCACAACAGCAAGGGTGACCCTGATATACACTGTGGGTTTTGGTAATAGTTGTGTGTCAGTGAAGGTTCTTTGATTGTAACAAATGTACCCTTCTAATGAAGGATACAGACAGTGGGGGAGATTAGTGCATGTGATGGGAGGGGGTTCACAGGTGTCTTTGTACCCATTTTTGTGAAACTAAAATTGCCTTAGAAATAAAACTTACTAATTGAAAAAAATAGGTTATCATGCTCCCTGTTGTAGATGGACTTCTGAGAGGCCCCAGAGCCATTCTTGGCACTTCGGATTCACGCTCCTCTGAGATGCCTTCCTCTTATTGGTGGCACAGGCTTATAATCCCAGTACTGAAGAGGCTGAGGAAGGAGAACTGTTGAACATTAGGGGTCAACCTGTGCTATTTAGTGAGTTCCAGGCTAACCTGAACTACACAATGAAATTCTGTCTCAGAAAAAGCAAAAAGAAACAAAATCCTGGGCTGGCCAAATAGTCCAGTGGATTGAAGTGTCTGCATAGGTAGATGCAGTGACTGGGATCTTGGTTTGATCCCCAGTGTGCCATGCTGGCCCTGTCCCCTGGGCATGCTGAGAAAGTGAATGAGACTGGGCATGGTGGCACACGCCTATAATCCCAGTGCTTGGGAGGCTGAAAACAGGAGAATCACTTCGAGCCTGATCTGTGTAGTGAGACCCTGTACTAAAAAAAAATGGAAAAGAAAAGAAAAAAAGAAACAAAATCCCTTCGTCTTGAGCATCACCTGGGCCTACTCGTTCTCCTTATTCATTGGAAACAGTCATCCCCATTGCTGTGATTGGTTTACAAAAGACTACGACTACCGTATTGCTTGTCAGTTCTCTCTGCCTCTTCTCAGAGGGTTTCCCCGTGGTCTGGAGAGACGTACGTGGTGAGGAACTGAGGGAGGCTTCTGGCCACTTTCCGTGGCTCCTCAGCTGAGTCTCCAAGGGAGGATAACACCTTGCTCTCACTCAACTAACGCTACGACACTTGAATTGGCTTGTCAGTTAGACTGACTTGTGTGCTGCCGGGGAATAAGGAAAGCACGATTCTGGATCTGCCTGAAGAGGTTACGTAGGCGTGGCCCTGGGTACTCGATCTGCTCCCTCCCCCTCCTCACTGTTTCCCTGCTTGGCTTTCAGCAGCTGGGAACTGAGCAGCTCTGCTCCACCACACTTCTCCTGGGACAACGATTCTGCCTTGACCGCTATGGACTGAATCTTACAAACCCATGAGCTAAACGAACGATTTCTTCTTTCAAATGGAGGTGGCAGCTATTTGGTTCCAGCACTGGGAAGGGCTCAGTTCAAAGACCTTGACTGTAGTACTGTGTGAGAGTTGGAGACAGAAATTCTAGTGAAATCATGTTTGGTTTCCTGGCCAGTAAGAATGATAAGATAATTAACAGTTATTTTAAGCAACTAAGCTTGGGGATAATTTGTTACACAGCAAAAGATAATGAATACATGATATTTTAGCAAAACATAAGATTAGAATATTCATTTTTGGCATTGATATAATAGCCATGTGATTTAATATATACAGTGTGCAAGGCTTTTGGATATCTGTCTTTAGACATGTAGCACTATCTTTGTCATCTGCCAAGAAGCGTTTGATAAGAGTTTCCTAAAGTCAGTGAGTAGGATTCCTTCAATACAAACATGATGGAAAACTTTAATGCGATTTGTAGCTTCAGCATTAAGAATATCTTATGATGGGAGCACTCCTGTTGAGGAAACTTGGCGAAAGATAATTGGTGTTAAATTGCTTGATTTGCCAAAATAGGGTTTTCTGGGTCATACGGGATTAAGGTAGCAATAAATAACACAGTTGTCTTGACGTGCACCAGGTGGATACATTTTTAAATACTGGAATGCTACATGGTTTGGTATTTGAATGGATGTCTTTTCTACCTACACTTTCTACCTGAGTGATCTCAGCCAGTTTCATAGCTCTAAATATCATCCAAGTGCTGAGAAAACACAAAAATATGTCTGAGGTCTGGGCTTTTCTCTTGAATTTCAGATGTTTTCTCTCCCACTGCCTACTCAACATCTTTGCTTGGTTGTCTCATAAGCTTCTCGAACTTAACACAGTAATCTTCAAACTTTCACCTCCCTCCCACACTGTTGTCTTTAAAAACATGGCAGTTCCATTTGTTGGTGCGCAAGCCAAAAAATCTTGGAGTCACTTTTGAATCATGGCTTTCTTTCATGATATATATCTAATCCTATTAGCGGTCCCATAGTTCTTTCTTTAAAATAATTCTCAATCTAGCAGCTTCACAGACCTCTGGTGTGATCTTTGATAACCTTTGTTATTGGGGTTCTTGGTTCTGCCTTTGCTCCTCCACTGACAATTCTCAGCACAGTACCCAGAGAGATCCTATGAAAGTAAGAGTCACACCCTAAAGCTCCACCCACAACACTACAAAGACTCCTGGTGGCTCAGAGCGAAGGCGCAAGTCTTACTGAAGGCCCAGGGCATGCTGTTTGGACTGCTCATCTACCTCTCTGGCCTGAGTTCCTGGTGCTCTCCTGTCTACCTTACTCTACTGACGTCTTCCTTGGGACAGCAGCAGCCTCCTTATGCTGGGGTCTCCAAAGCTGCAGAGACCCGCAGCTCCTTTTCTTTTAGTACTCCACATGGTTCACCTGTTCAATTCTTTCAAGCCCCTGGTGATACTGGGGAAAGGGACATCTTTCCTTGACTACTAGCTCTCAGAATTCCCCTTTTCATTTTATTTTTAATCTATCTTTCTTCCTTTCTCCCCAGACAAATCATTTATTTATAGTGACATACCATCCATCCTATATATTTATTGCCGGTTTCCCAATAGCTCCCTCATATGAGCTCTATGAGGGCAGACAGTTTTTTTTATATCTCCTCAGGAATAGGCATCACTAAACAATTGCTAAATGGGTGGATGAAGTGCTTTTCTTAGCAGCTTCACTGTGCTTTTCTTTCCTGTTGCAGGTATTATGGTTGTTCCCGAAGCTCAAAAGCTTGGGAGAATTTAATATAAAGACTGACAAAACGAAATAGTTGTGCATTTTACCTTTAATTGCAAGTCACAATTGTTTAAAATTTGATTTTCCTGACACCATTTTATTTCTTTCAATTCCTCCCTTAGACTTTGTGATAACTTAAACAATGGCAAGAAAAAAATATGGGGGCTTGGTAGACTGAAAAAAAAAAAAAGTCATATTGAATTTAGTAGTGGTCTAGCTGATGATTATTAAAAGTAATATTTTACATGGAAGAGGCATGAATACAAATATTAAAAGTAAAATAAGGTAATAAAAATAAGAAATCAACACTTGAGAACATGGCTTCAGAATTTTTCTATAGCTGTAGGTCATGTGTAAACTTTGAAAAATGAAGCTGACACAATATGTTGTCGTTAGTGCATGGAACCTCTTTTTGAAATATGTAAGTGACGTTCTGTTTATAAATAATACTAGAATTGATTACCAGAAGACCTGCCCAAATACTGGAAAGGAGTGCTCCAGAGAGAAGCTCCAGGCCCGGGACGCGCCAGCTCACATTCTTTTCTGATGGCATCATCCTCTGAGGAGGAACAAAGGCCCGCTCCCTCCCTCGCTGAATTAGACCTGGGGTGGCACTCAGAAGTTGGAAGTTTTTGGCATTCGCTAGGTTGAGGCTTACCCTTCTGGGTAGTTGAGTGTAATTATGTGTAGTTTTAAAAGAGAGCTTCAAACAAAGCAAATTATTTAAGGAATGCCTAAAATACATATCATTTAGAAGAATTACGCTTTGGACTCTACAGACCTAAATATACCTTTAAAGAGAATTAGTTGTGTGTTAGTGAAATTTCCAACATTGTCAAAGATAATAATCTTGTGAAGTCAAATTTCTCCTGACTCATGGTATGCAGTCTACCTAAAATGCTCCTTACCAATACTTCTTTTTAGCATATATATATATATATATATATATATATATATATTTTAAATTAGATTATTATTTTTTTTTTTAGGGAAGGACCTACAAGGTGTTCAGGGTCTCGCTACTAGATCAGACTCATAGTGATTTCCTTGTTTATAGCCTCCCAAGAGCTGGGATTATAGAAGCACACCGCCATGTCCAGTCTCAACTGCTGTCTCAGAGTACCCTAGGGGCCACAGCAGGCCCAGGGATTGAACCCTCGGCCCCTGCACCTGCTTGCAGGCGCTTTAATGCACTGAGCTATTTGGCCGGCCCCTTTAGTTCATATTTTTGAAACAAAACTCAGCTTTAAAACATGGAGATGTACAAGTAGATCTCACTTACCAAGAGAGGTAAAGGAGCAGAGGAGGCTTAAACCAGGGAGGACCACAGGCACTGCACTGCTGGGCATATTCTAGAGAGATGTTTTAATAAGAGGAGAAAGAGGCCCTATGCAGGGCCTCACTGATGTTATCTCTTGGATGAGGCTCCATCAGGATCATTAAGACTACACAGATTTTTCTTTTCTGACCTCTACTTTATCCTAGGAATACTCATATTTATTATGTTGTGAGTGCTGTATTATTAGTTTTCCTGACACAGGAACAAAATATTTAACACATGCGACTTTAAGGAGGAGGAGCTTATGTTGGAGGAGGTTCCATCCAGGCTCAGCTGACTCAAATGGCAGAAGAAGCATAATAGAGGGCATGGAAAGATGCTCACCACTAACTAGGCAGCCAGGAAGCCGAGAGGGTGGGCAGGAGCCAGAGGCAAGAGTTCGCCCTTCACATCACACTTTCAGGGACCCTGCTCTCCTGACCAGGCTCCACCTCTTCACAGTCCAGTTAATTACGAACTTCCCCATAAACTAATCTATATTCGAGATGTAGATTAGTTGTGACCCCCTTGATTTAGTCACCTTCCAAAAGCTTACCACTAATCGGAGGCTTTAGGGAGACATTTTAACTTTCAGCCACCACCACCAGCACTTTTTGCCTTCTAGGCAAAGTGTTTCGCATGGATTACTCTGGTGATCATGGGAGAGTTCTGCGAGATAAATACTTCCATTGTTTCTATTTGGGAAAAATGAGGTTGACGAGGCTGGCATCATACGCTAAGTTACGATGCTATCAACGTGAGTGATTTGTTCTGTTCACTCAGCCAGTTGGGATGCCCACCTCACATGCGCATCTTCTGAGCAGAGTCTGTGCTCTCTAACAGCCAGCAAGCCCTAAAGCAGGCCATCCTGCCTGTCATCCACAATAATTACACGGAGCTCTCAGGGGCATTTCTGCAGCCCCCTCTCTCCCAGGCAGGAGGCTGGCTGTGAGTCAAGTCCACAAGGCCTGGGGCCAACTTCCAAGTGCATTCGCTTGCCTCTGCCTTAAACTGCATGGCTCAGGATGCACAGAATGGAGCTGTCCTTTAAGTTCCCAGGGATGGTGTTAGTAGGTGGGAGCAGTGCCAGTGCTTGTCAGAGGCCTTAGATGGTTCGGGGAAAGTGTTCCCAAAGATAAGATTAGATCCTTAAGTATTTACCGTGACGCTTTCCCTCCTCTAGACACAGTCCTCTGGTCTCCTCTTCTTGCTTCTCCAGAGGCCCCTCCCTTTTCTATTGTATTTGTGCTCCTAAACTCACCCACAGGGGAAATAAAGATAAGGCAAGCTGTGGAGGAGGGAGAGAGGTGGTGCTGGGAGTCAGTGAGTACCCCATGTGCCAATCCATTTTTTTTTTTTTTTCATTTATGTATTTGGTACAGGGTCTCACTATCCAGCTTGGACTCAACGACCCTCCTGTTTTAGCTCGAACTCATAGTGATCCTTCTGTTTTCAGTCTTCGCAGCCCTGGGATTACAGGTGTGCACCACCATGCCTGGACTTGGTAACTGGCTCAGCATGCCCTGGGTGTGGAGTTGCGTATCGAACTCTGGTCCCTGAGTTTGTCAAAGCAACAAGTCAGTTAAACATTGATTCTGACTCTTGGGCTCTCATGAAATCTTTCTTTTCTTTCCTTTTTTTTTCCTTCCTTCCTTCCTTTCTTCCTTCCTTCCTTCCTTTCTTTCTTTTCTTTTCTTTTTTTCTTTTCTCTTTTTTACAGTACCAGGGATTGAACTCAGGACCTCACGCTTGCCAGGCAGGTGCTTTAGGCACCTAGTCAGTTAAATCTTGAGTACCTGCTATGTGCCAGACACCAGAGAATGTGATGAGGATAAAATGCTCGGCGGAAACAGACATGGCGTGTGCCCAGCCTCATAAGACCACACGTAGTGAAACTGAAATGTGATTAGCCTCACTTTACGGGGACACAAATACAGAACTGAGCTATTCTGAGGATAAGCCAGGTTTTTAAGGTCTTCGGGCTTGACCTGGGATCTGAAGGAGGAGAAGACATGAATGAGACCAAAGGACCTTTCCAGGCCTAGTGGGGACATGGATCTCCGACTTGAGAGCAGCAGAAGTCGAGGAAGGATGGAAGGCAGTGGCTCTCCGCCCAGCGCACCGTCTTGGACCGTCCCTCCCAGGGCTCTCATTTCAAAGTGTCACTTTCTCTGCGGTGAAGTGGTGGCCTCTCTGAGTGATAGCAGCAACCAGGAGCAGGGCAGCGAGTGGGCGAAACCGGCTCGATTCCTTCAGCACACCGGCTACAGGAGCTTTCAAGCCTGCCCTTGACTCGTAGCTTTTGCTTGTCCCGGACCCTCTTCCGGCTAGCATGAGCAGCGCCTTGGGAAGCCTTCCTTTGCTTTAAGGTTGGGGTAGTGGCATGGAGATGCTGCCAACACAGACGCAGCCTGCGACATCCGCCTTCACACCCTCTTGTAACCTTTGGCCCCACGGCAGGTGGGACAGAGGTGACTGCCGCCTCCGCCTCTGGGAGGACGGGAGAGTTCGGTAACGATGTCGGGTGGGGGCAGCCGGCGGAGCGCACCGCTTTCCCTGGCAACATTTCGGACAGACTTTCTTGCTAGGGTTCGTGGCCAGAACGTCCGTCATTTGCCAATCCAGATAAGGCAGATGAGAAGAGACACGTAACGTGCACAGGTAAGAAAACGCTGCTCCGCCTCCCTGCGGGCCCTGGGTGGACCAGGTCACCCTGCTGCCCCTCCCCTTCCTGGTGATCCAGGACAGAGCGCCACCAGGACTAAAGGCCTGGGGCGGCGGCAGTGGCGGCGGGCTTAGGCGCTTCCTCAGGTATTCTTCTTTCAGCACTTAGCAGCCAGGCTGCTTTTATTTCCCAACGTGGGGCTTAACTACAATCCAGAAGTAAGGGCTGCGGCCCGCAGACTTCCTCTGCTGGCTCGGCTCTGTCTGGAGCCCCGGTGGAGCCTCGCGCCCCTGCAGCCACATCAGAGGAGGGAGGCGCCTCCGGGGCGGATGCAGCCCTGCACTGCGTGCTCCAGCCGGCCCGCGCGGGTCCCCTCCATCCTTCCTCTCCTAGCTGGCATGGCTACCCTTCAAACACAGCCAGCCAGCGGCAGACATCAAAGTGCCAGAGCTCAAGCCTCGCAGGGTGGGGCAGGCCCCAGGACATGGGGAAGGGTGAAGGCATTCTCCGCCCTTCAACTTGCAGGAGAGAAAAACAAGATGCAACCACTGACAGCTGGTGTCACAACTGAACCAAATGCAAAGTCATCGGTGGAAAAGGCAGGAGAATGTCCTATTTATTCTCGGAGAGAGAAAAAAAAAAAATCCCCACGACACAGCCCTCGCTGTACCTCCTGGCTTGCGGCCCCTCCCTGCCTGAGCTCCGTGGCCCTGGGGCCCCGGATCACCTCTCAAAGTCAGAGGCCTCCAGAGAAGACTGCGTGCTCTCCTGCCTCGGCACAGGGTCCTGGCCCCACACCATCCATGTCCGGCTTTCTTTTGGCAGAAAGCCTTGGGCCCCTGTTATGTTACTCAACAAATCCGTGTCCCTCTCTCTGGGCCTGCCCGTGAAGGCAGCCTCTGTGGGCTTCGTTACTCTGATGTACCACGCAGGGCTGAGACATAGAGTTGCTCCTCTGGCAGCCACAGCTCCCCTTGGCCAGGATGGGCCCTTCTGCTTCTTGAAGCCTCGCCATTCACGAAGACAGTGGGCTGGAGCTGCACTCCAGGGGAAAGAAGCGGCCTTCCTGGGTGCCCCTCACTGCGCATGCGCTGAGTCCGCTTCCCTGGCTCTGCAGGCTGCCCGCTGAGGGCATGCGTTCATGCCCACCTGCAAACCTTTTGAACATCAACCTACCTGAATAGGGAGAGGGCTGGTTTGGGCCAGCCTCTAACCCCATGGTAGGACCTGGTCGATTCAGGGGTTCCCATCTGTAGGTTAACCTCAGCTCCTCTAATCCCAGGTGTTCTTGATCCTTCACTAACAAGCTTGGTCCTGAATGGCTCAGGGAGGGCTGGCTTTGCCCTGACCTCTGCTCGGACATCTGTGGCAGTTGTGTCTGAAGTGTAGCTAACCAGGGCAGCAATGAGACTTTGTTTTCAATAGTGTAAGATCTACTGTGAGAAAACATTTTCACTTAGCTAATGCAGAGAATTAAGTCGATTAAAACTCAGATTATAAAATTCATTATGCTTGTGTGGACTCTTAGGCTGCCACAGATATCGGAGAAATGCTGCTCCTTAACTTTCTCTTCTGCTCTTTCTGCTCCCCTGCCTTTGTCCTTCCTCTTTGTTGAAGCAATTGTTCCCAAGAAATAAGATCATATTGCACTTCAAACACAGTAGAGTCTGGGTAGGTTTCAAAAGTCCTCTCAAATCTCTCAACTGAATCAAATTTATTTGGGCGGTTTTTTTTTTTTTTCAGGAGGAGCTCCTTTGAAATCTTAGGAAAGTTCATCTTGAATTCTTCGGTCTTCGCTTGGTGCGGGGCACCAGCTTTAGGTAAAGCACCGGGATTTCAGTAACAGGCCACGGTAATGACGGGTGAATGGTGGATTCTGAGTCCGAGGCTGCTGGTTACACTGGTCAGGCGTGAAGCCCCTGGGAGGTGCTGGTTCTTTCGCTCAGGTGGAGAGTTCAGGGCGAGGGTGTGGCGCAGCCTCTGAGAGCCTGTTGAGCTCTGTCACTGCACGCATTAGGCAGCGGAAATGTTGAAGGAGGCCATGACATGTCGCTGCCTGGCGCACCCACTGCTGGAGAGTGCTCTCACTTAAAATCCTTTCAGGAGGGACCAAGGACCCTCTCCAGTCCCACTCAGTTCCCATTCCCCTTAAGATGGGCCACGAACTCTTGTGCTAGGGCTGTCATTACAAACTACCATGCATAGATGCCCCGAATCATGTTAAGTTATCATGTCTCCATTTTGGAGGCGGGAGGTCCAATATTGGGGTGGGGGAGGCTTGTTTCTTTTGCAGACTCCTGAGGAAGGATCAGCAGCTCTCTCTGAACTATAAATGCCATCTTCTCACTAGGTCATTTCACACCATCTTCCCTCTAAGTAAGTCTGTCTCTCTGTTCAAGTTTCTCCTCTGTATAGTTGCTGCTCACACTGGTCAGAAATCTTCCTGATAGCTTCATTTAACTTGGTCACTTCTACAAAGTCCCTGTCTCTGACGATAACCACATCAAGGTACTGAGGGCTAGGACTCCAACATACAGGACCATAGGGCCCCAATTCAGCTCATATCAGACTCAGTTGAAAGAGAATCTAATCCTAACGACTAACTCTAATTGACATATTACTATGAACTTGACATTACTTTGAGCTCCTTACAGTAACTAACTTGTTTAATTCTTACGAACCTATACAGTGAGTTGCATTATTATCCAGGTTGTAGAACTGAGGACACTGGGTCCATGGCAAAGTGAAGTAATTCTCCCAAGCTCACACTGTGACCAGGTGCAGAGACAAGACTCTAAAACAGGTCACCTAATCTGTCAACTGCTCCTCTACTCAGCCCTGCTTTGTGGTCTTCATTAGGGACTGTTCTGGTGTTCTGGCAGCTGAGAGAATGTACCTGGCAGACCTGCAGTTATGGGAGCGTAACTGACCAAGGCCGCAGTTTCTCCTGTGTTCTGAGGTCTAGTTCCATGCTTTCACCAAAGCCACGCGTCCTGGGGGCTTCTCTCAGCCACTCCCTAGGCAGAATGTGACACCGCGCCATACACCTTGGTGTCTTCTGGCTTGGGGACTCCCTGGTAGCTTCTCTGAGTCTTCCTTCCACTGCAGGCATCTGAAGACACTGGGCTGGTAAAGCTTAGCTTGCAACTTGATCGGCTTGGGAGCCACCTAGAGGATCAGCACAGTACACTTCTGGGTGTGTCAGAGAGACACGCCCTTGGCTACTAGCCCGAGCCCCAGCCCCTGCCTCTGATGCTGCTCCCCTGCTCTGCTTCCTGGCCATCATGAAGTGGACAATCCTGTCCCATTGGGCCCTTCTGCCAGGTGGTTTCCCCCTCCGAACCAGCTGACCACAGACTGGGTCATCTGAAACTGTGAGCCAGATCAGAACTCTCCTCCTTGAACTTAGGCCCAGAGACAAAAAGCTGACTAGTACAGATGTCTCACCCACACTCCTCCCCCTTCCTTTCTTCTTTCTTGTACTCCGGAGAAGGTCCAGCATCATGGTCTCCTAAAAAAAACCACTACGTGTTCAATTTTGTGTTAATGTTTGCATCTTGGAGATCATGGACTAACACAATATTCTATTTACTCCAAAAGTTTCATATATATATATATTTCTAGTGAATCTATTTAGGTCATTAGTGCTTTAAAGACCATACCACTGAAAACGTATTTTTCACTAGGTATGGTAAGAGATTCATAAGATGCACCTTGTATACTCTTTGGAAAATCCACTTAGTTTATACAAATTTTAATGTTCGTTCTGTCCCTGCTCAGACATGCCGATGTCCAATAGCCTCACCTGACATGCTGTCGGCCACCAGTGACTGAGAGACAGAAGAAGCAGAGGACCCCCATTTTCCCCTGGTAGCCCCTAAAGTTTGACTGCCTGGAGCTGACAAGGGACAAGCTAGGAGGAGAAAGCAGGTCCTGCTAGCAAGGAGGTCCTGGGGTTCAGGGCTTTGAGTACATAGGTGCCTGGCTTTTGCTGGGAGCCAGGCCCAATCATATTGAAGGCAGTCGCTGTGAGACACTGCTTGGGAAGTGGGACAGGCCTTGTGGGGCTGGAGAGGACTCACTGGGTCCTGCAGCAGGAAGACTCCTCTTGGTGGCACTTTTGAATCACCCCTTTCCTCTTTTCCCTTGCCAGGGGATCCATGTCTCCTGGCTGGTGCCCCTTTCAAGCTAGGTCAGGGTTAGGGACCTGCCTTTAGTACCCCCCAGGAGTAGCTACACAGTAGGAATTTACATTTTCCAGGACCCAGACTTATCTGTTGCAGTTGAACTGAATTATAAAATGGGGTGGTTGGAATAAACAATCTCTAAAGTTCTTCTCTTGACTAAAATTCTCTGAAGTATTCACCAGCCCTGAGCAGCCCACATGAATATGCTGGGAATCAGGATAGGGTGGAGAACTCCTGGCAACCACAAGCCAGGTCTGCTGTCTTCTCTTCAAGGAAAGCCACAGGAGACTTCCTCATGGTTGGGTGTTCTGTCCCTAAGCTCGGGTTCTTGACCTAAAGAAGAGGAGGAATATCTGATTCCTACATAATCTTAGTTGCCCATGCCTTGGTGCTCATGCAGGTGCTTATCACCAGCATTGTATTTTGCTCTTGGAGGAGTAGCTTGAGTTGTGTTCCATCCAAAGCTCTATGGTGAGCATGCTCCATGGTCATGGGGTCCTGCTGCATCCCTCCTCTTCATTTGAAAACAGCAGCACCAGCAGTGACTCTTTCAGTTCATGGGGCCATCTCTGGATTATTTAAAGCATGGCACAAAGCTGATGGAAACTGGCTCCCTGACCAGCATATACATGTGGGGTTGCTTTGGGGTGACAGATGGAGTGGTGTTCACTGATAGGGCCTGCTAATGATCCAGCAAAGGTGACATCACTCTTGGCAGGGCCTAGCAAGGGAAGGGGAGGCAGACATCTCCCCTTGGCTGCTACAGCCCCTTTAGGGATCCTTGACTGGCATGGTGGAGTAGATGAGATCGGAAAGCTCTGAGGCTGGCTGGAGTGTCTTCCCTCCTGGGGTGGGAACTTGTCAAAACCCATTGGTCACTAGCTGCTTTGCATAAAATCCCTGGGAAAGCTTTAAACTACTCCCCGGAAGAGGGATTTCTCAGAGACCTGTGAAATAATTAAGTCCTGGAGATGTAGTCCTCTGTTCTAGAAGTGCTTCACCATGCAGATGAAAGACTGAAGTTCCTTTGATCATCCTAATTTTGGCTGGTCAAGATGGGGTAGGACAGGAGTTGAGGAGGAAGAGATTTTAACTTCATGGATTTCATAAAGCTGAGAACCCAGGGAATCCTAATGCTTCCAGGTGGAGAGACTGATGTTCTCCTCCCCAGTTCCTATCCTGGTCCTGGTGGTGCCTGCAGCTCGCCCCCCACCTCAGTGCCCTCATGCCCACTCTGTGACCCTTCAGTGCAGGAACAGCAGTTCCTGCTATGGGAACCACATAGAGTCCTATCTGAGCTTGTTAGAAAAGCCTGAGAACAATTCACTGCCTTAAGGAAAAGCATGCACCCTAAAAACATAGGAGCTAGTCTACCTGGAGCCAGGAAGCTGAGATTCTTGACAACGAAACTCCAAGTCATCAGAATTCCTTCAAGGGGTCATGGTTTCTATGTTGGCTCACACAAAAGCACTTGGGGTTCACCTATATATATAGCCTTTAGGCAATGGGAGAATGAATTTGTTTAGAATCATTGAGACTAGGGACTTTTGCATGGCTGGTGATATTATTAGTGATTATTTTGTAGCAATTCTGTAATAGGTATATTTTGTGATTGATAGAATAGATACCATATAGCAGGCTAGGAAAGAGAGCGAAGTGTTGGGATAGCAGATAGTGTTTTCCAGTTGGCCTTTGTGATAATCAGGGCTCTGTTGCCATGGAAAAGAATCCATCAGTGTGCTGAGTTGAACACAACTCGGGGAGAGGCTGATGGTTTTTTCTATCCCATGGAGAGCAGCATTTACCCACTCCACAGGTACTTAGCCAAAGCCCTCTACATGCCACTCATCATTCTAGGGGCAAGGGACACAGCAGTGAGCAAAGCAGAATAAACCTGTTCTCACACAGAGAACATTCTAGGAGAGGGAGAAAAGGAATTACACAAAAATAAAATATAATTTGTCAAGTGGTGATAAATGTTATAGAAAAAAATCCAACCAGCCAAGGTAGAAATGGAAAAGGACAGAGAAGGCTCTGGCAACAGGGTGCTGTTGAGCTGAGGGTCCCAGGAAGGGAGGACACGGGGTGATAATCCAGTCAGAAGGGACGAGCAAACCAAAAACGGTAGGGCTGAGCAACTGAGTGAAGGTCGGTGTGGAGAACAAGGAGGAAGGCAGTGGAGACGAGGTCAGAGGTCAGAGGCCACAGGACACTAGCTCAGACATGTGTTGTCAGATCAGCCATCATCTGCTTCAGGAACTTTCTCTCTGTGGCCAGCCCTTCTTCTGACATAACAGCCACAGTTTACCACATGAGAGGATCAGCTCCTCCTCAGAGCCATGGCTGAGTTCTTTGGCCACAGCATTGCTGAAGCCCTTTTCTGGCACCCAGAAAGCTGACAGCTTTCGAGGATTTCTAGTATGGCATGATGGTTAATTTTATGTCTCCACTAGACAGGGCTAAGGCTTGTCCTGGTAACTAGGGACACATAATTTTTGGTAGTGTCTGTGCAGGTGTTTCAGGAAGAGAGTGGCATTCAGGAACAGGCTGAGTGCAAAAGATCTTCCCTCCCCAAAGTAAACAGATGTCACTCATTCTGTTGAGATAAAGAGCAGAATGAGAAAGGCAGAGGAAGGACAAGCTTATTTATCTTCCTGCCTTCTGACAGAGAGTCCGGGTTCTTGGGGCTGTGGACCCTGGGACTCATAGGAGGGCTTCCTGATTCTTCAGCTTGTGCATAGTGTGTTGTGGGACTGATTAGCTTCTAGACCCACATAAGCTAATTCCTATAAGAAATCCTCTCTCTCTCTCTCTCTCTCTCTCTCTCTCTCTCTCTCTCTCTCTGTCTCTCTCTCTCTCTCGCTCTATCTCACTTAGTTACTTTTTTCTCACTGCTGGGACAAATACGTGACACCCAGAATTAAGGAAGGAAAGTTTTATTTAGCTCACAGTTGGTAAAGGTTTCAGTCCATACTCAGCTGCCTTCAAGGCAGAGAGGCACATGCCCATGGCAGAGGGCAGTCACTGGTGGTAGCAGAAAACATCAAAGAGCAAAGGGAGGAACCATAGCTGCTACAGCTAGCAAGCCTCTTTCCCCTCCTTACATTTGTATGCAGATTATCTTCCCCAGGGAGACTGTAGCAGTCACCCATAATCTCAACATTGGATCGTGAATTAATCACAAACTCTAAAAGCTGTCCCATGATTGCATGAGGCTTTGAGGGGGGAGGGGGACACCTAGACACAAACCATAACATTATGGCTCTCTCTCTCTCTTTCTCTCTCTGCATCTCTGGAGAACCTTAATACAATCCCTGTGCTGTATTCCATCGCTTTCTGTCTCTGTTACCCTCCTGTCAGTGCTGTGCTCAGTCAGGGTAACACTGTGCATCACCCTTTCTTCTATTTCCTACAACCATGGCACAGTGAGGAAAGTGCTTTCCACACATACAGGAAAGTGCCTGTCACCTAACAACCCTGATTTTAAGTAATAGCACTTTGGAGGCTGAGCCAGGAGGAGGATCACAAGTTTAAGGCCAGCTTACGTTGTAAACACAAAACAAAGGACAGCAACAACACCCCTCCCCAAACACCTATGAAACTACATTTAGAGCTTCAAGAGTTTTACTAGTTCTTTTTCCTTTCGTCTGAGTCTGAGACGATGCTATCAGGGGTGGTCTAATCTTGTTGGCAAATCAGTATTCTTTTAAGTACAATAGTTTAACACAAGACACATCTCATATCCAGATCCCAATATTATTGCACTTCACAATTTGCTAAATTTGTCCTGGCTTTTTAAACATTTATCATTGGAAGATAGTGCATTTTTTTTTTTAACAAAACAAAACAAATTTAAATTTCCTCTTTGCTTTAAACAAAAAAATAAATCTTTTGAAACTTATAAATAGCTTTCAAATTATAAAGATCTAGGACGCCCAAGTCTTAGGTATTGGTTCTTGGCTATGTGCTTGCTGGGAGCTTCCTTGAACTTGTTTGGACCTGCGGTGAATGTCTGAAGGAGCCATCTCATTGGCTTTCCTGGTTTCTCCCTTGTCTGGAGACACAGAAGGGGCCCAATCGATGCCGTCACGTGTACCTTGCCATTGCTGTTTTCTCCCAGGTGACAATGTAGAATTATAACTCAAAGAGGGCCTCATTTCTGGATCACACAGATCGCTAGTGCCATATTCAGTATTAAAAGGTTGGTTTACATTAAGGAGCACAGATATATTATCAGAAATCAGTATTTTGAAAAGTCTAAGCACCCTGGTCCTTTTCTTTTACAGTTTGTGAATTTGTCCCATAACTATGAGAAGACAAACCTGGCAAGCTCCTGGGCACCTTTCCTCTAGAGGCAGAAGGATGTGGGGATCTTGAGAAGGGAGTGTGAAAATGGGTCCTGGATCAGAGCTGGCATTCAGAGCACAGTCAGGGCTGCTACGGAAAGTGCCCAGAGCAGGAGGCTGGCGGAGGCTCTTGCAAAGTTTCATTGTGATTAAATTTGTGCCTGCAGCTGGAACATAGTTCAGTGGCATAAGTGCCTGCCTGGCAAGCCCAAGGTCCTGAGTTTGATCCCTGGCACCAGAAAAAACAAACAAACAAACAAACAAACAAACACACACACAAACAAACAAAGAAATTGCCCTGCTTCTTGGGCTGGTAAGATAGCTCAGTGGACTAAAGTGCCTGCTTAGGCAAGCTTAGACAAACACAGGGACCGCAGCTTGATCTCCAGCACCACATGCCACACCAGTCCTGCCCCCAGGGTGGGCTGAGCTGGCCAGAGTCCAGGCATAGTGGCATATGCTTGTAACCCCAGCACTGGGAAAGCTGAAAGCAGGAGGATCATTATGAATTCAAGCTGCACAGTGAGACCTTGTAACAACCAAATACATGAAAAAAAAAAAAAAAAAAAAAAAAAAAAAAGTTGTGTCTGCTCCTTCCCTGAGTCCTGCTAGGTAGTGGAATAACATCTGCACACACTTATGCATGGGTGGAGGCATAAGTCACTTCCTAGGTGCTGGGGAGCATGGGGAGATGAACCAGGTGAAGGGGTTGCTATGGAAACTCTTGGCTCTGGAGCAGCCCAGGCCCAGATGGGAATCTCTGCTAACTTAAGGTAGAGGGGATGATGGGGAGGAGGGGGTTGCATCTGAGAGTGAGGATAGAAAGGGCAACAGATACATAAGGTTGCAAAGGTGGGTTCAGCCTGTTGGGCCCAGCTTCTGCTCTCAGAACAGTCCTTCACCTTTGGCCACGTCTTCTTGGAGAAATGTAAAGGAGCCCACACATCTAGAGTTGAGTCCTAGTGCTGGGGCTGATGCTCTTCTCACTGCCCCAGCTGTCTGCTACGCCTCCTGCCTTCCACTGGATAAAAAGAGGTTACTGAATAAATGGTCTCTGAGGCCTTTCTGTGGAACCCTCTAGAATTCTATGGCACTCCTCTGTAGGGCCTCTTCACATCTTCTGGTGATGAAGAAAGGACAGGCAAGGATAATTTTGGAAAAGCTGAGGTGTCTTTGTGTACTTGGCATCTGTCTATCATATCTCATTTCATCAGGTACGGTCTTCGGCTTCTCTTTCTTTAGCTCTAGTGTCATGAGGGAAAGAAATACGTGAAAGAGGTTCTAGCCCTGTTGGAAATAGACTCTTCTTTACTTTTTTGTCCCTAATCAAATCTATATGGAGGTGACATTCAGCCATACCTCCACAGCTGACCTGTCCCTGTCGCTCCAGTACACACATCCTGTCAATGAATTAAATCTCCCAGTCTCTCACCCTGGTTTCAAGGGTGAATGACCCACATAATCTGACAGTTGAGATAATTTCACCCAGGCTTATAAAAAGTGCTTACCATTTTACTCAGAAACCACAACCAAACCAAAGCAATCTCAAGTGATCAAAAGGCAAACATATTAATTGGAAAAATAACTTCCTTAAATAGTCTTTCTGAAACTTCTTCAGCTTATAAATAGTGACTAATTTAACTTTATAAAAATAAGTTGGGTCTGGATCACATCGTGTGTGTCTGCTCCAGGGAAGATGAATTGCACAACAGCACCAGCCAGGTCTGGTAGCCTAAATATTGGCCTATGAGAATTGTCGAGCTGACAATTTCAGAGCACCATTCATAGCGTTTCCCCTGCTCTGCTTCTCCTTGCACTTAATTTGCCTTTTCTCCTGTTTCTTAAACTCCAGGAGAGAACCCCCACAGCAACCCAGCGTTCTTTGATGCGAGCAGTTTCTGATTTATGGGACTCATGACAGATGATTGTGCATTATCCAGTGAGAGTCTCCACCGTGGAAAACTCACAAAGCCACAAGCATGGATGCCTGCTGCTGCAGATGAGCCTCCTGGCCTTTCGGAAAGAGCCACTCAGAGTCTGGGCAGCAGCCCAGGTCTGCCTGAACTCTGGAGGCTCATTTTTACCTGGGAATATTTGTGGCTTGGGGAGCTTTTCTAGGCTCTGTGTGAAGGTTCACTATAAACATTTTCTAGGACTGTGTATAGTAAACTTTTGTAAGCTTCCTGGAGTGAGTATCAGGGACCAGAACAGAGAAGGCCCATGGACAACTTCTAAGACCCACCTGGAGTCATCTGGACTTGTTCCCTGTGTGAATCCTTGGTGTAACCATCTTAATTATTTTCCTCTCATTGTGAGGCAAAATAGCTGAAACCCACAATTAAGGAAGGAAAGGTTTATTTTTTAGTCCATACTCAGTTAGCAGAGTGACATAGTGACATATGGCAGAGGGCAGCAGTTCATGGTGGTGGAAAACAGCAAAAGCAAAAAGAGCAAAAGGGAAGAACAGCAGAGAGAAAGCCTCCTTACCTCTCTCATCTTGTATGCAGGCTGCTCACCCCAAGGTGGGCATGGCATTGACACCTATAATCCTAGCAGCACTCGCACCCATAATGCCATCACTGGGCCATGAATCAATCTTCAACTCTAGAAGCCCAACCTCATGACACCATGAAGCTGTAGTGGGACATCAAGTCACAGACCACAACAGTGACCCATGGCTGGTGGTTTATAACATAAGGACCTGGGCAGAGACCTCACAAACTTGGATAAGCACAAGTGAGATTCTCTGGACCATGTGCTTAGTTCTCACTGGTGATGTCTAGTTTACGGAGACAGATGAGGGAAGAGGGAATTTCCTCCTCGAGTCTTCCTTTGTTGTCTTGCCGCTTCCCTCAGAGCCTGGAGAGTAGAGAGGAGGTAGGAATGTAGAATGGGGCAGTGGTTATGGACTCATACTGGGAACCTGGCAAGTCAAGCACCATGTTCCCCGTGGCTTAAAAAGCTTTTGTGGTTATGGGCAGTGAACCTCTGGCCTTCCTTAGCTAGTGCCTAGAGCCAAGTGGAGGAAAACTTATTTTTCTTTTCTCAGTAACATAACAGAAGGGGCATGCTGAACAAACAATCTAAAGGGACCAGGAGAAGCGACCAAGAAGAATAGAGAAGATGTCCAAAGGAAAATAGCTTCTAAAGCAAGGAGGTTCAGCTAAAAATGAGAATGGTTCACAGAAGCTTTCTTGTTATGTATTTGATGTTTTTCTCCTTCTTAAACATTTTTCCTCAATGTCATCCTCTTTGTTGCACCCAGAACTTCAACACGTGGCTGCTTTTCACAGTGCTTTGTTTAGTGGTGTCTAGGGTAAGGAGTGGGGAGGAATAAGAGGAGGAATATCTAGACAGCAGCAGTGGTACTGAATGAGGGCAGCATTCTTAGCTTAGATGAGAAAGATCCATGGAAGCCAGGACACAGTACAGAACCAGGCCATGGTTAGACCCATCTCACAGCCCTTACTCCCCCACTGGACCACTGTAACAAAGAGGGAAAGGCAAGTCATGGAGCAGATATGGGGTGCCGAAGTATATAAGATGGGAGAAAAGCCAAGATATTTTACCTAACCTTAGGATGTGATGTCAGGAGACCGGAAGACTTGAAAGTTATTCAGATGGTGGGCACCTGTGTGGTATCATTAGCGTGGGACTTTGGATCAGGAGTCCTTACAGCTCCTGCCTCCCAGATGCTGGACACAGGGACACAGAGCTTCTTTGCATCTTCTTAGTGCCTGTGTCAGTGAGGACGTGGGTACCTGAGGTGGATGCAGCCTTGCAAAGGCTCTCAGAGGCAGCCGTTCTGTCAGCCGTGCACAGGAGCTGTCTCCACTCACTCTTGCTTTGGCTCCTTCAGACTGCTCACCACTGTCGTCAGTCCCTTATGCCTCTGGTCACACACACATACTTCCAAAACATGTTCAGAAGGACTAACGTTGAGTTCACGTCAGTAGTGGGCAGCACTTCCAGTTCTATTTCCAAGGTTGTTTATGGTGTTTACACTCTCTCTCTCTCTCTCTCTCTCTCTCTTTTCTTTTTTGATAAGGGTCTTGCTATGCAGCTCAGATTCATAGCGATCCTTCCATCTGAGCCTCCTCAGTGCTGGAATTACAGTTGTGCACCACCATGCCTGGTTTTGGGACTGGCACAGTGTACCCAAGGTTCTCAGGGCTGGTGTGGCATGTGGTACAGGGGATCGAACTCAGGACTATGCATTTGCCAGGCAGGCGCTTGGACAGCTGAGCACTCTCCTCAGCCTGGGGTTCACATTTTCTAAGGCACATTACTAGAGAAAGAGGCTAGCTGCCTAAATAATGAGCTCCCTTGGTGAGAGTTTGCCTCCACAGTCCTGCTTGTGTTTTTCAGCCTCCTCATGGGGAGAAGAAAGCCCAGCACCCCGATGCTCCTCGCTGTTGCACATGGTTAAGTGTCAGGTATTATAGAGACTCTCTTGCAACAAGTGGTTAACAGACTGGCTGAAGCAACTGGACTCTGCATCTGACTCTGTACTTGATTTTAATTGGTTTGACAGAATTTTTCCAGAACCTTGGATAATGCACAGACTCCAAGCATTTGGTAGTGTCCTTCCTACAGTTGTAACTGCAGCCTTTCTGCCATGCTATCATCTCTCTAAAAATTTTGAATGTTTGCATACATTCATTGCATAAATGTCAAACGGCCTCTCTTCAGCTAGTGCAATAAATCCCCAAAGATATGCATGAATAACCTGTACCCAGACTGATATGTTCAGAACAGACACTCAAAATGATGGTAACTGAAGAGAGCACTAAGGACCCTCACACAGGTGGCAGCCTGACAAAAAATTAAAATTACAGCAGGCCATTGTTTTGGACTAAGTTCCTACATTGGACCCTAATAGACCAAGCTAAAAATAAAAATGGAGTCGTTCACACTGAAGTTTCTCATCATGCAGCTGGACACTAAGCCATCTGCATGACTTGAGAGAACAGGGTTCGAGAAATGGTAACCAAATTTTATAAGTAGACTAATTTCAATTTGTCATGATATCAAAATTCCCTCTGTCTTAATCCTTACACAAGAGGAGTGATCAAAAATAATCTGTGCTCACTGGTGAGTTGTTTTCTAATTGCTTGGCATTCCTTTCTCCACCTCACAAAGAAAGCAATTTTGGAAATAAAAATGGCTTTGACTTCATGGTTCTCTCTCTTTCTTTCTTTCTTTCTTTCTTTCTTTCTTTCTTTCTTTCTTTCTTTCTTTCTTTCTTTCTTTCTTTCTTTCTTCGTGAGACCAGGGATCGAACTCAGGACCTTGCACTTACCAGGCAGGCACTTGTGCTCCTGAGCTATCTCCCCAGCCCCTTCCTGGTAGTATTCCTAAGGCCATTTGGAAATGAAGCTGGTTTCCGAGCTACATTTGTGTGTTACTGGGCAATCCCCAGATGTTGGGCAATCACTCTGCAGTACAACTGCCATGCTGCTATTAGTTATAGTACCATCAAAAGATGTCTGTAATGTGCAGTTTGAGATGACTAGTTCCCCAGCCCAGTAACTTACAAAAATAAAAAATAGAACCTGAAAAAGTACAACCAAGGGGGAAAGATCTTTCAACTCTCAATAAAAAGAGATGAGAAGCAATAATCATAATACAAAGAAATGACACTCTCTAGTGATGCTTGACAGCATTTCTGTGCTAGCAGCATGCTATGCATTTGAATGGACATCCCTTCTACTCTTTGGAACCCCACATGGACAGCCCTGCTCTGTCAGCACTTAGAGTTGAAGTGACTCACCAGAGGTACCTGTAATGGATCCCATGGGAGGTGGTGTGGCCTGGACAGTGGACTGGACAATGGAGGGGTCAGACTGAGCTGCTCAAGGCCACGACAGGTGAATGGTGGTGGTAGAGACTGCCATGCTCACACTGTCTGGGCTGAGCTTGAACGTGTCACCTGGTAGGTTTTTTAAGGGTAGGCTTCATGGTTCATCTGTCAAATGGGCCCACTTCTTGCCTAAGCTCAAATAAGTGAAATATGAAAAGGCAAAAAAATTAGTAGGGTAAGGAAACTTTTCAACTTCTGTAAAGTGGAGCCCGCATGTTGATTTTTTTTAATACATCACAATGTGATTCTTTGAGTACTAAAAATACCTCCAGATGCGCAGGCATGTTTTTATGGCTACTCAGAGATAGACATTTGATAAGAGAGAGTCACTCCACCCAGGAGGAGAAAAGAGTCTGAAATTCTAAACTTATAGAAAAGTGGCCAAGTGCCAAATGTCAGCATTTCTCCTCCTTTCCCATATGGCTAAAGGCTTTTCACACCACTTCCCATAATTTCAATAAATCTGGTAAATGATAGGACCACGCTGCATGCCAAGAGACTCCTAATATGTGTATCAAAGTCTATGTCTAGGTTGGTTTGTGACAAGAAGCAGATTTCAGCAGCTGAAGAGAACAAATCTGGCCTGGCCATGTTCCAGCACAGGGACGAGCGCTATGCAGAGTCTGCTGTGGCTCATTTTGTTTTTCCCTAATTTTTAAATAATATTTCTCCTACATTTGCTTCTTCTCCAACAACTCCAAGCCATCTCGATAATTTCTTCTTATTAACATCCCCTTCATCACCTATAAAATGGGGCATTGCAGCCAGCTGCTGAGACAGAGCATTAGGACTTAGAAATCCACTCATCCTTTCAATAAACGTTTAGTGTGCCGTGTCCACGTGCCAAGAGTTGTTTTAGACACTGGGGTACACTGCAGTCAACAGAAGATGGTCCCTACTCACACAGAAAGGCTGACAACACTCCGATGAACACAGGACTTACATACTGTGTCAAGGGACAATGAGGAAAGAAAAGAAAGCCAAATCAGGGTGGATGGCGAGGGAGTCACCGAGGGTGTCTCAGGCCGTGATGACAGTATGTCATTTCATCGGCCAGGACACGGGGACCCAGGAGCAAACCACAAGGAAAGAGCCTTTCCACAGTTTAGCCCAGCAAGCGCAAAGGCTCTGCCATGCTCACTTGATTTGTTCAGGGGCTAGCAAGGAGGCCAGTGAGGTCAGAGCATGGTGGAAGACGGAAGAGAAGGTCTGGGGTGCAGCTCCATGGTAGAGCACATGCGTCATGTGGGGAAGCCCCAGGTTCAGTCCCCAGCACTGGAAATAAAATGAGAGTATAGTAAGAAAGAAAGCCAGGGTCGACTGGGCCTGGTGGAGCCTCGAAAGGGATTTTGTATTTTACTCCATTAGAGAGTTTTGAACAGAACAGTAACGTGGTCTGACTTGTATTTTCAAATTTTACTCTGGCTTCTGTTAGACAGCCGACTGCACAGAGGCAGCCAGGCTTTTGCAGAGCGATGACAATAACTAGGGCTGTTCAGGACACAGGGAAGGCAGATCTTCCGATGGAAGAGATGCTGAAGGTGGCAGGCTTTAAGATCGCCTCACATTTTGGAGGCCATTTTGATTAAGACTAAAAACTTGCCTGCCTCACAGTATTGCTTGCAACAAAAAAAGATTGCCACATCCCAGCGGATAGCGCATCTAGGGCCATGTTCTGTGCAGTTGCATTGCGTACGTCGGCAAGTTCCCGGGAGCCCAGGGCCTGTGGTGACAGGGCCCTGCCTGTGCTGGCTCTCATCAGGTTGTCTTGCAGCATTCCTAGGAGACCCCCAGGAAAACAGAATCCAAACCATCTTTATTTCCAATTTATCTTAGAAATAATGTCATGAAGTTCAAACTCTAAATAAAAATAAAAATAAAATAAATAGAAATAAAAATGCATTAGCTCACTTCTGGCCTCCAAATGTAGCTTGTATATTCATACAGGAGATGTATTTCCAGCCCTGAGTGAGTTCACATTCAAATGGAGATGACAGCAAAAACAAGGGCCCGTGCTTGTGTGTGGTGAGTGCTAGGGGGAGAAAGGCACTTGGTGAACAAATGTTACCTTCCAAGAGGATTCAGCACATGTTAGTTCTGCTAACTTAGTATTAGGCCGTTTTCCAAAACCATCACACCAATTTCCACAATGCTAGGGAGAGTTGTGGGTACCTTGTCTCAGTTACTCTTCTCTCATTGCTGGGACAAATACCCAACACTCAAAATGAAGGAAGGAAAGGTTTATTTAGCTCACAATTGCTGGAGGTTTCAGTCCACACTCAGCTGGCTCCAAGGCAGAGTGGCACAGGGCAGAGGGTATCAGCTGATGGTAGCAGAAGGTGGCAAAACAGCAAGAGCAAAAGGGAAGAGTAGCAGCAACAATGGCTGCAGAGAACAAGTCTGTCTCCTTTCTGTCGCATTCAGGCTATCCATCCCAGGCTGGATGCAGTACGCATACTGATATCCCAGCAGCCCTTGTACCCATAATCCCAGGGGATCATGAGTTCCTCACAAACTCTAGAAGCCATCTCATGACTGCATGAGGCATGGCAGGAACAACTAGACACAAACCATAACACTTTTTACAGAGACTGACTCCGAAAACATATACTGTAAGCCACGGAATCTGATAAAACTCATAAGACTGGAGCTCAACCTGCAGTCTTTACCCTTCCAAATGCAGTGGGAAATAAATACACAGTTCATTCCTCAAAAACTGTTTCTGAGCACCTATGAGGTGCAAAGCTTCGTTCTGCAGGGGAGCACCCTCGGGAGCACAGCTGTGCCCCCAGGCTTGAGTGTCCCTCAGGGGCCACCATCCTCGGCCAATGGTAACTGCACGTGTGGCTTTTATTTCTTTGCTTATCCATCCTCATGTGCTTTTCATGTTTGTTTACTACAGATGCTTCCAGAGTCCTCCTGCGTGCAGTGGTAACTGTGTATTGAAGGGAAACATCTCTGTGAGCATGGAAAAGAAGTCTAATTTTTCCAGGCAAGAATTTTGACAATGTTCAGATGACTGTGCTAGGTAAGGGGGACCCTCTCATCCGTGAGCTAGGCTGACTAAGAGATGCTGAAGATAATTGTTTCTGGGGGAATCCTGCGGTTGTGGCTCCTGCGCACAGATAGTACCATGGTGATAAAGTTTGTCGTATATGTCATTGAGTTATCCTAAGACTTCAGGTCTAAAATACCTATCCTAACCATTTTGATAAAATTATTTTGCCATTGTATTTCATATGCCTTGCTGTCTTAGTTCTAGAGACTGAAGCTATTTTACCCTTCTTGGTGACTCAGAGACAACACTGAGCATAGGTAATTTTACTGTGCAGAGGATAAGCAGTGACATCAGGGCTTGTTGAGTTATGAGCGGCTTTGGGAAAATTCCAAGGTAAACGTTCTCAGGGTAGGAGACATATTAAGGCTTTGGAACTTTTCTAGTTTTTCCTTCAATGTCAGCCTCTTACTGCTATCTTCTTGTATTTGTCTCTAGAAAGCATCTCCACCCTCGACCATTTATTCGGGGTGATTTTCTCTACCTTCACTATGTGCAAGGCTGGCTTCTGTGTGCTGAGGACAGTTCAGTGGGGACCACAGCTGTGGGCTCCTGCCTGCTTGGGGCACACCTGTGCGTGGGCACCACAACTCTGCAAGGCCACAGAAGCGATGCACTTACTTTGGTCCTAGTGAGTGGTAATTGCACCACAGAAGGTTCTGCATACATGAAGGATAAAAACGATCTGAGCATGCTGTGTGCTCAGGGTCCACATCTTTGTTCTTGACAATAACTCCTGAGCAATGTGAAGCTACAGCATTTCTACACAACACTGAACGCAATGTGGAAAATGGTTGGATGTCAGTGGAACCAAGTGGCTCCTCGCTTGTGTCTTAAATTTGAAGTGAACTTGCCATCTGAGAGGCCAGCGATCTAAATTCCTATCTCCGGATTAGTCCTCTGCCTGGCTTTGTGTAAGTGCTGGGTCCAGGGCTCCGTGTGGCTCAGCATGGGCCTTCACCTGGTACATCTGCAGTGCAGTCCCTGCCTTCACTCTTCACCACCGCTTCCACCACCCTGATTTTGTCAAATACAACTTTACTTTTCTATGAACATTCTCATGCTCTTTGGCTTCATCCGTGTCTGCTCTCTAAGCCCTGCCTCACATCTGGTTCCTCAGCTAAGTCTATGATTTTACTTCTAAAGGATAGGCTGAGTCTGAATCAGATCATGATTTTCCTAGTGGAGAATTGTGAACTCTGTCAAGTCTTGTTTTGCCTTTGGAGAAAGCTCACAGCTTCCAACGCTGGATTCAAGCCTGATCTGATCAGTCTCCATATAAGGTTTTTATTTATTTTCTTTGTACACTGCTCCTCTCCTGTCATGCTCTGAGCAGGACCTCCTTTCTGTCACTCCTCATTCTCTTCGGCCAGTGCACTGTATTTCCGGCCAAGTGGCTGCCTTGTTTCTATTACCACTGAGTTCTTGCTCCAACACCATGCTCTACTCTTCTAGAATCTTCTGTGATTTTCTGGCTCTCTTTCCTATGCATAGGAACAATTGCAGGTCCTGACCCATGAGGTAAGGGAGAGCTATACTTTTAATGAACTTCCAGGTGAAGGGCCAGGCTTTTATTCTTCAGCCCATGCTGGGTCCTAGGAGCAACCAAGAAATATTTGTTGTCCAATATGCTTTTACCTTTATCCACCTTCAGGAGTACAAAAGAGGCAACGTCCCAGCTTTATATACGTACACATTGGCTGGAATTGAAATGGACTTCTGACTGAAGTCTTACAGCTTAAGGAAGAACCTTCCCATATCAAAATGCCCAGAGAATGATAATACAGTCTATTTGTCAAGACTGATGACTAAATCAGTTACGGTCTTCAAGTAGGATTTTGCTTGTTTTCTAAATTCTCCTGATTTAGAGTTTACATCATACCTTGAAATGAAACTTTTTCCACTACAGCACTGGATAAAATTCAAAGGAACAGTCATATCCTAGCCAACTCCTTATTTACTGTAGATATCTTACCGTAAATACTGTGAGTGAGAAACTCAGACAGAGGCCTGCACCAGTGAAAGGCCAGATGCTACAAAACTGAGACTGTTTACCAGCTTTCTGTTTTTTAAATTTATACTTTTAAAAAAGGACAGAACATTATTGTTGCTATGGATATCTTTATGAATAAAACACTCCTCTCACTTCATGAGAAGTCTTTACATTATCATCTTAGTCATACAGCAAATGTTGGATGGGGCCTCTTTGCAGGATATTTTGTGCAAGAATTTGAATGCATGGCTCTGCCTTTGAGGTTATTACAAATTAGATGAAAGACATAGCTATTTATGAAAAATTAATCATGTGAGATAATATAGAATTAATAATTTACCATCTTGGAGCCAAGGCTCCTAAACTGTTGAACAAAGGATCTGTGATATCCCAGCCTGCATCAGATGCTAAATGAACAATGTAGACCAGGGTGTCTCATATGGTAAATGCAAAAAAAATAGCTGTGTTAAATATAGATTTTGAGCCAGTGAGATAGCTCCACAGACTAAGTGCTTGTTTTGGCAAGAACAGGGACAAGGTTTGATCTCTAGTCTGGCATGCTGTGCCAGCCGCACTCCTATGGTACACTGAACTGGCCACTGAGTCTAGGTGTGGTGGTACACACCTGTACTCCTAGCACTGGGGAGGCTGAAAACAGGAGGCTCAGTACAAGTCCGAGCTATGTAGTAAGACCCCGTAGCAAATACATGAAAGGAAAAAAAATAGATAGGTAGATAGATAGGTAGATAGATAGATAGATAGATAGATTCTGAATCAGAATCTATCTAATTGGATGGGGCCCTAGATGGGTTCCCCAGAGAAAGCAGTGCTGCTGGAAAGACAACCACACTTCAAGTAGCAATGAGTAGAAAGGTGCTGCTCAGAGCATGGGCGCCAAGCTTCCAAGGGCCTCCTCAGCCTACTAAGTCTGAAATCTGGGGTGGGAGTCATGATTGTTGCTTTGCACATCCTCCAGCTAATTCCTCAGCTTCCTTAAGATTGAGAAGCACAGCAGAAACATTAAGTACCGCAGGGCCAGATGTGTTGAACTGAGGACCCATGTCCTTTTCCTCAGCAATTAGCCCCTGAGGTTATGTCAGGCCCTTGCATTTCGCAGGGACTGTCATTCAGTTTTGAGTGGCATGGTTTAATTGTTCCAACATCAGCAGACAGGAGACCCGGTGAGAGACTGACACACCTCAGCATGCTATTAGGCACAGACTAGAGCAGGCCAGAAGGAAAATAGCAGCCAGCAGAGAGTGTACTGTAGCCAGATTGATGGCTATTCTCATTGTAATATTCATGAAAGCAGAGACTTTGTAATGGATGTAGCAGATGTGGACATCCTCCTGCCAGAGTCTCCCTGCCTAAAAGGGAGTTGTAATCATGCAATATGTTTCCCCATCCTCTGGCCTGAGATTGAGTTGTCACCAACTCTCAGACACTGCTGCAGGCACCCAGATGGCACTGGCTGACGCACTCCAAAGATGTCATTATGAACACATACAAATCACATGAGGGGAACTGCATGTCACTACTTTCTCCCACAACCCCTAAGACCCCACGGCATGGAGGAGAGGTAAGTGAACCTCAGGTTCAGGGAGGACTTGGAAAACTGGGGACCCATGGGAAACCTTTAATGAAAAAATACCAGGCAGACTTTGAGTGGTTCTTCTAGCAATGAGTTAATGGGATAGAAAAATAGAGTCAAGTTTTGGCACTTTTCCCTCTTTCTCTTTTAATTTGAACACCATTCAACTGATTAGCTGAGGAGGTATCTTTCTGGAACTGGGTTTGGGCCATTAATTTTCCATTCTATCAGAAGATTTTAAATATGATTCATTATTATTTATTTTGCCAGTGGTATAATGACTTTGGTCATTAATAATACAAAGGCAATTTCTAATTTGGAATTGACAAATTCCTTAGGTAATTAATTTTCTTTGATCTGTTTGATTTCACCAACCTGAGATCCTCATTAATCAGGACTCTGATCTTGGAAGTTGAGCCCACCAGAACGCAGCAAGTCTGTTCTCGTCCCATGTTTGTCCTGATGCTTTAGATGGAGCAGAAGCTCTTCGCCTTGTCTCCAGGCTCCAAGCACAAACAAAAACAAACACAAGCAAAGGTCCACACAAATGTGACCTCAGTGAGTGGGAAAGTCACCTGGCACACCTTCCACTCCCTGGATAGCCATGAACTCCACTGTTGCTACTTCTGTCCAAAAATCTGTTCCAGTAAGACACAGAGAACCCTAAAATGGGCAACATTTCCAAATGTCCCCCAAAGTGAAGTAATTTTCTAAGAGGGGAAAAAACACAAAAGGACCAGGGGGCTCACAGGGTATAATTAGAGAAGAATGGGACACAGAGGTCTGCAAACAAAATTAGATGCTCTATTTCCACTCTATTACTAGGAAGGTGCTGGAATTTCCAGTTTCTCCATATAACTGATCACAATAATACTCAGTCTACGTCTTCCCTTCCCAAAGCCAGTAGGAGGAAAATGAAAGTGTTTTAAGAAGCTGAAAGTATTGTACACATATGAATCATTACTTTCTAAGGGATTTCCCTATCATATGCCAAGTAGATCTGACCTTTTGAGGTAGAGCAGGGTCCAACTAGGAAGGGAGCCCACAGTACTTAAAAAGTGATAAGATTTTTCAAGGAAGAGTGTTGTCTACAAATAGTGCATGAATTTTTTTTTTTTTCTTTTAATGTATTTGATTGTTGAAGGGTCTCACTAAGCAGCTCAGACTCATAGTGATCCTCCAGCTTTCAGCCTCCCCAGCACTGGGATTATAGGCGTACACCTCCATGCCCCCTGACTGTGGCAGAAGCTGGTGTGGCATGTAGTTTGGGGATGGAACCTTGGTCTCTGAGCTTGCCTCAGGCGCTTTAAGCTGCTGAGCTGTCTCACTGGCCCCATGAGTTCTTAGAAAGTATTATCATCTTTAAGATACAACAAGCTAGGCATGGTGGCACACACCTATAATCTCAGCACTAGAGAGGCTGAGGCAGGAGGATCATCATGAGTTTGAGTTCAGCTTGGGTTACGAAGTGAGCTCAAGGTCAGCCTGCACATGGCAAAGACCCTGTCTCAAAAAGACAAAAGAAAAAACAAAAACAAGATACAACAGAGTACAGGGGTGTCCTGTAAGACAATAAAACCCAGGGGTTAAACTGCCAGGGAGGGATCCCAGATTCGGAGTGTCTGTGTGCTTGTAGGAACAGATACTTAAAACATTTCCTGCCACTGTTGAAGTAACCCCACCCACCCATTGATGGTCTTGAGTTATTTTTGTTCCTTTGGTCCTTGGTTTTTATGCTATCTTAACAGTTGCCTTTTCAGCGTTTTCCTGTGCAAAAAATGCTTTGCATTTGAATTGTTTCTCCATTTATTTCTGCTGTCAAAATCCAAGAGAGAATAGCCTTGGACTTAATAAAGATCAGAAGGAAAAGTCTTTGGTTGTGTTCGCCATTCGTATCCAGGATTCGCGAAAGTAAATTTATTAGATGTCAAATTTCCCCAATCAGGCCACGGATTATCTGGACAATCAGAGGAGTGGGTAAGTAGCACAAGCAGCGTGTCTCAGGGAAAGATGTTTCCACCTGGAAGAATGGCTGTGTTCCAGGCCTATTCCTGGTGGATTTGTTAATTGGATTTGTTCTTGCAGTTAAGGCAAATCAGCATATATTTTAGTTAGTGGTTTCAGGCACTGCAAAATTGGACTTCTGCTCAAGGAAAAGTGGCCAAGAAATAAAACCACTTTCTCAAGAGATTTAGTCCTACTGGACTAAAAGGAAATTTACATGCTGAGCTGAAAAGAAAGTAAAAATATTGTATGTCTAAATTTCACTACCCAGGTTGGGAGCTTCGGCTATGATATATTTAAACATTTCCACAAGCCAAAAAAGACACACAAACTTGTAACCCCAGCAATGCATTTCCCAGGGGAACACAACAGCCACGTAATAATCTTTGCAGATAAACTAGAGCTCTGTCCTACAAGCTAGAACGCGGTGCTACTAGCAAGGACATTAGTGAGTGCAGGTGTGCAGCAGACCCCTGTAACGAGGACTTCTTTCCACACTGGATGTTGAAGATTGCTCTGCATTGGCAGCTGCGGCTGTTAATATAGAGCCCGGGCAGCTGCTGGAATTAAAATATGCCTGGTGCTGCTTGCCACTCGGGTCCTTAGGACCCCCTGCCCTGCCTGACCGGCCTGACAGGAAGGAGAGAAGGCCCAGATGAAGGGGGCATGAACTGGCTACCTCACAAACACAAAAGGCTACAGGGCTAGGCACAGTGGGAAAGTCTGGGTGTGACCCCAGAGCAGAAAAACGGTATTGAGGGAAGAAATGGTGTAACTCAGGTGAAGCCTGTGGTTAATAGCGTCACACCATGGTAATTGTCCAATTTTGACAGTGTAAGATATTAACATTAGGAGAACTGAGTGAAGGGTATATGGGAGATCTCTGAATTATCTTGGCAATGATTCTGTAAATCTATACTTTTTAAAGTAAAAATATGTATTTAAAAATAATATATGAAATCTCCCATCTAATACAGAGAAATAAAATGAGTGGGCAGGCTGGGCTCCAACCACGAACCCATCAGACCTTGTCCTGATTGGAAAGTGTTCAACTGCTTACCTCACTAAGAAATGTAAGATTCAGTTTTCTATATTTTTTTTACAGTTTCAAGAGTATTTAAATATCTGGTTTGAAAACATGTCTTCTTTTCTAGACCCCAGAACATTTAGTAAATATATGGGAGAATTATCCCAAAGTTTTAAAGTGGGTCCTGACCTTAGAGGTTATAGTTAGATAGATTTAAGGGCAGACAGGATGGTGCACTTCCGATTAGCACCTCAAGAGCTTCAGACTCTACTAAGAAATAATCCCTAAGGAAAATGATTTCTTTTCCCTCAGTTCATCACTCCTCATGATTCAACTTCTTATACTTTCTGTCATTATCAGCGATGCAACTTCAAGGCCAGGGTTAAAATACTGATCTATACCTATTCAATATGGTAGTCGTGACCATGTGAAATGCAGTGTAAAAGACACCCAGGACTTCAAAGATCTACTACAAATTTCAACATGCAAAATGTCTTACTAATGAATGTTCAATATCGATTAAATATTGAAATAGTAATATTTAGATATATTGAGTTAAGCAAGCGTATCATTCAAATGCATCTAACTACTTCTAGGAAATTTAAAATGGTATATGTGGTTCATATTGGCGACTTACAGTACTGTGTATTTTTATTGGATAGCTTGGGTCTAGCAGCTTTCGGTAAAAAAGATTGCTTTCTCCTCAGATATTAGCACACAGTGGTGAAAAGAATACTTAGGATCTAAATGTCCATGGTTTTGCCCTAATTGCTAGGTCTAGTGATTTCACTGGCATTGAACAACTGAGCTCTTGAGAAATAAACACAGTTCATGCCGCAGGATCTGTTCCTGGGAAGCAGTAACCGGAAGCCCATAGAAATTTGAAGTTCTCCATTTTCTGACTGTTTCGCTATCTGCCGTCAGAGCTATGACTGAAAAACAACATTTACTATATTACAGGAGTGTAAGACAACTGCAGTTATTCAGAGATGCCATTTCCATGAGTTATA
This sequence comes from Capromys pilorides, assembly GCA_004027915.1. Lineage (NCBI taxonomy): Eukaryota > Metazoa > Chordata > Mammalia > Rodentia > Capromyidae > Capromys > Capromys pilorides. Next base: position 734 of record PVKN010002414.1, on the reverse strand, counting down.
TGGCAAGCCTAAGGTAATTTATAGGACACAGTGGGAGCAGGTCTAAGATTCTGTGATCTTATAGAAGATCTTTAAAGATTTTAAAGATCTGGGACTTCTCATATAGAAAAACAGAGTGGTCCCAGATAAAACCATAATAGGGGCTGGGGAGATAGCTCAGTAGAATAAGTGCTTGCCTGGCAAGCATAAGGGCCTGAGTTCAATCCCCAGTTACACAAAAACAAAACAAAACAAAACAAAGCAAAACAAAACAATCCAAATAAATACCATAACGATACAAGTCAAGGCCCTAGGAAAACAAAACCAATTTAAATCTAAAACTAGCACAAGGGGCTGGGGAGATAGCTCAGTGGTCTGGACACCTACCTGACAAGCTCAAGGACCTACGTTCAATCCCAGTACCCCATGCCATGCTGACCATGCATCATGCTGAACACTGAAACCAGGCATGGTGGTGCACGCCTATAATCCCAATGCTGGGGAGGCTGAGACAGGAGGATAACTATGAGTATGAGCTGTGTAGTGAGACCTTGTACCAAATAAATACATAAATAATTTTTAAAAATATTAGCATGAGGAAGGAAATCATGAAGGTCAACATGGACGTTAATGAAATTGAGACTAAAAGAAATTACAAAGAATTAATAAATCAAAGAGCTTAGTTTTAGAAAAGATAAACACTTAGCAAAATATTCCAATGGAGGAAAAGAAAAAATGTATCAATACAATTAGAC
>PVKN010002413.1:0-42670 GCA_004027915.1 Capromys pilorides | reverse complement strand
CCTCCCCAGCTCCTGACTGATCTCATGGATTCCATAGAAAGACCCTCCCCTTCAGAAAGGCACAGTTCAAGCCCAACCCGCCCTGCTTCATTTCTGCCCTCTCCTGAGGTTGCACAGTCTTTCTTTGACTTCTGCTTTTCCTTTGGTAGGACTTACAATGTAGGTCATAGGTTCCTCCTACGCGTCTGCATGGCAGATATGGTCTTCATTTCAGAGAGAAACTGAACCTCAGGAAACTAATTACAAAATCCTCATCCAAATATTGTCCATATTAGCAAGATCCCATTTAGAGTGGCTATAATCTATAGTGTGCCACTGTCTTTTTTATTTTATTTTAAAGAAAAATGATGATACAGAATTATAAAATAAAGGCCTGGGAGATTGCTTAGTAGCTTAGGCACTTTTCTGGCAAAGCAGTAGGTTCCAAGTATGATCCCTGGTACCAGAAAACAAAAACAAATAAAAACAGGATTACAACACAAGGTAATAGAATAACAATGGTTAATACATTGCATAGTGTTATCTTCAAAGTAGTTCAGATTACAAGATATAGGCATGAAAAACTCACAAAACAATACAAACACAAACCTTCTCAATGAACTAAGAGAAATTAGTACTATAACTATCTTAACTAATATATATATATATATATATATATATATATATATATATATATATATATATTTTTTTTTCTTTTTGCCCTTCTATTTTTCTCCTTTCTTCCATCCTGGTAACTTTCCTTTGGAAGAGTTTATCTGCGTTTCCCAATATCCATGACACATTTTGGACCTTCTTTACTACTTCATCTTCTCACGTTAGGGGAACAATGTGATGTTTGCATCTGTGAGTCTGACTCATTTCATTTATGAGTATGATTTCAAGTTGCATCCACTTATCTGTAAAAGTCTCCAGTGTATCCTTCTTTACATCTGAGTAGTACTTCATTGTATGAAAAAACCACATCTTTTATGTAACTCTCTCAGTTGATGAGGGGATTGTTTCCAAGGTTTAACTATTATATGTTTTACTGCATAAACAGGATGTGCATACACTGCAGAGGTACGATGTTTTTGATTCTTCTGGAAAGAACTCCAGGAGAGGAACAGCTGGGTTGAATGGACCTCTAATGTCAGGGTTTTTAAAAGAATCTCCACACTGCTTTCTGGTGGTTGCACCAGTCTGTGCTCCCACCAGCAGTGACAAGGGTCCCTGTACTCCGTGACCCCATTGCTGCTGATTGACTTGTGGGTGATAGATATCCTTTTTGGAGATGGAATCCCAGTGCTGTTTTGATTTTCACCTCTCAAATGAACACTGATGTTGAGCATATTTTCATATATTTTTTGCTATTTGTATTTCTTCATCCAAGAAGTTTATATGCCTCAGATGTCCATTTTTTGATTGGATCTTCAAATTTGAGGGCTTCTGAATTTTCTGTTCTTTATATATTCTAGGTACAACTGCTTTGTCTGAAAAAACTGCTGACTAAAGTTTTTCCCACTCTATGGGCTGACTTTTAACTCTGTGGGAAATTTCTTTTGATGCGCAAAAGCTTTTAACAAGATAAGAACCCACTTGTTAATTCTTTGAAGTATTTTTGGTGCACTGTGGGTTTTGTTTAAGAACTCTGGCTGTATGAATATCTTCAAGGTTTCTAATTATTTTCTCTTCCAGTAAACTTAGTGTTTCTGTTTTGATATGTAAATCTTAGATTCATTTTTATTTTAGTTTAGTGTATGGTGATAGACATGGGTCTAATTTTATTTAGTCTTTAGAACATAGAGGGCCAGTTTTTCCAGGATCATTGATTAAAGAGGCTGTCTCTCTTCTGATGCACATGTTTGAACATTTTATCAAAGATAATGTGGCTGACTGTGCTTGCAGTTGTGTCTATATTTTGTAATCTGATCCACTGATCCTCAGGTCTGGTTTTTCTTGCCCGTGCCATGCCGATTTTTATCACAGCAGCTTTGTGGTGTAATTTCAAGTCAAGGATTATGGTGCCCCTGCCTTGCTTTTGTTACCCAGAATTGCTTTTGCTGCTCTAACTCTATTCTACTTTCAAATGAACTTTAGGAATATTTTCTCTAGTTTTGTGAGATATACTTATGGTATTTTTATTGAAATTACATGGAGTCTGTATAATAATTTTGGGAGTATGGATATTTTCACTATGTTGATTCTTTCTATCCATGAGCAAGTGATATCTTTCCATTTTTCTGATATTTCCTTCAATCTTCTTTTTCAGAGTACTGTAGTTTTCCACATATAGAACTTTTAGTTCCCTTGTTAGATTGATTTCTAAGTGCTGCAATTTTTTAACGCTATTGTGAAGAGCATGATTTCTCTGTATTGACTTTGTTTTTTGTGTACAGGAATGCTATTGATTTTTAAGTGTTGACTTGTATCCCACTGTGCTCATGAATTTGGTTATCACATTTAGAATTCTTTGGAGGGAGTGTTTAGAATCTTCTACATAGAGTGCATGTCATTGGAGAATAACCATAATTTTATTTCTTCCCTGACTAACCTTATTCCTTTTACTTTTCTCTTTTGTTTAATTTCTCTGGCTAATGTTTCCCAATCTATACTGAGTAAGAGTGGTAGTAGTGGAAACTTGGTCTTGTTCCTGATTTTAGAATGAAATCTTTCAGTTTTTGTCTATTTAATATGATGTTGGTTATTGGTTTGGCATAGATGGCTTTTATCAGGTTGAGGTAAAGCTCATTTATTCTGCTTTTTCTGTAAGGTTTTTGTTGTGAATGAGTGTTGGACTTTATCAAAAGTTTGTTCTCTATGAAGCTGATTATGTGATTTCTGTTTTTACTCTTTTGATATGGTGTATTACATTTATTAATTTGCATATGTTGAACCATTCCTGGATTTCTGGGATGAATCCCAGTTGGACATGGTATAGAATCTTCTGGATGATTTGCTGCATTCTGTCTCTGAGCATCTTAATAAGTTTTTTTGTTGTTGTTGTTGTGTCTGTGTTCCTTAGGGAGTTTGGCCTGTAATTCTTTTTGGCTTTGGTTGAGTCCTGCTCTGTGTTTGGAATCAGGGTAATGCCTGACTCCAGGAATGAGTTAGGGAGTATTATTTCCCCTTCAAATTCATTAAAAAGTTTGAGGATTATTGGCATTAGATTTTCTCTAAATCTCTCGTATAATTCTGTGGTGAATCCATCAGCACCTGGGCTTTTATTTGATCATAAGTTTTTAATTACATTTTCAATTTCTTTGACATTTCATTACTCAGAATTTTTATATCTTCTTGAATCAGAATTCATAACTCATAATGTGTCTAGGAATCTGTCAATTTCTCCCATGTTTTCCATCAGATGAGAGTAAATATTTTTGCACCAGGTATTGATGATCTTCTGAAGTTCCACAGGTTCTGTGGTAACTTCATGCTTCTTATTCTTTCATGCACAAATTTGAGTCTCTCGTTCTTTAGATAAGGTTAGCTGAGGGTTTTTCAATTTTGTTTATTTTTTCAGAAAACCAACTCTTTGATTCATTCATTCTTTGCATTATTTTTTTCACCACGATTGCATTCATTTCTGTTCTAATATTTTTACTCTCCTCCCTTGGAGTTCTTTGGCCTTGTCTTGCTCTTCTTTTTCTAGAAACTCGAGTTAAAGCACTGGGCTGCTCATCTGCGCTGATTCTTATGGGAGAATTCACCACAATGAATTTCCCTCTTGAGACTCTTTTCACTGTGTCCCGCAAGTTCTAGTATATTGCATCTGCATTTTTTAAAAAAATGTAGATAATGTTTAATTTATTCTTTAATTTTGTATACAAAGCATTGTTTGTTTAGGAGGTTATTGTTTACCTTCCATTTGTTTACACAATTTCTTTTGCCATTAATTTCCAATTTCAACCCATGTGCAGTGAAAAGAATGTGTATTCTGACGCTGTTGATTGGAACACTCTGAAAACATCTGCTGGCTCCATTTGCTCATGGGTATGATTCAGTTCTGATTTTTTTTTTCCTGATTTTTTGTCTAGTTGTGCCCTTTGGGACAATATGATTGCACATTCCTCCATTAAAATTTTGTTGTTGTTTATATACTTTTTATGTCTAATAATTGTCTTACATAGTTGTGTGTTCCTGCATTTGATTCATAGACATTTATGGTTATCTCTTCCTCTTGAAGTTTTTCCCTAACAAGTATGTAGTGATCTTCTTTATCTGGCTTAGTATTCTTGGTTGGAAGTCTAAGTTGTCTGCAACTGGAATAGCTACCCCAACTTTTTTGTGGGTTCCTATTAGATGGAGGATTGCTTATCAACATTTAACTTTCAGTCTACGGATTTCTTTTGAAGCTGCATTTGTTTCTTGTAAAGGGCATATTGTTGAATAATGTTCCTTAATACTTTCTGGCACTCTGGGTTATTTGTTTGTTTTTACTGGTCAGTTGAAGTCATTTATATGATGCATATAACCGATATGTATTGACTAATCTTTGTCATGCTATTTTCCTGCTGTTGATTCCTTTGTTCTCCCCACTGTTTAATTGCTTTCTTTACCTATTAGTCTCTGTTGTTGTTCTCAGAACTATAGTCATTTTGTTTAATATTATGACTGGCTCAGCATGCCCTGGGGGTGGGGCTGGCACAGCATGTAGCGCCGGGGATCAAACTGCAGTCCCTGCATCGCCTGAGCTTGCCTAAGCAGGTGCTTTAGACCACTGAGCCATCTCAACATTTCTATGGTCATTTTTATCTTTGTTTAGATTGTGTTTTCACACTCTTTTGCGGTCATAAATTTCTTCAGCTGTTCCTTGTGACAGAAGTACTTTATTTATCAATTAATTTTGATAGATAGTCTTGCAGGGTCCATCAATCTGGGATGGAAGTTGTTTCCATTCAAGACTTGAAATACTTCACTCTGAGCTCTTCTTGACATGTGGCATGGTGTTGAGAATCCTTCCATGATTCCTACAGTCTTTCCTTTAGGGTTACCTGTTTCTTTTTCCTTTCATCTTTTAGTATTCCATTCGTATGCTGAATTTCAGGAATCTTGATTATTATATGTCTTGACGTAGTTTTATTTAGCTCATGCCTGTTTAGATTTCTGTATGTTTCATTTATCTGAATGTCATGTTCTTCATCCACACTTGGAAAGTTTTCTGTCATTACTTCTGTGAAGAGATTTTCAATGGCATTCATGCTCTCTCCAGCTTTTCCATTGACTGCAGTCAGTCTTATGTCATTCTTCTCTGCATCATCATGCAGTTGCTGAATTGATTCTTAATGCGCTCTCACTATTTCCCTTCTCCTCACGACCTCTTCCCGCAGTTCTCTTCTCAATACCTGATCTTCTTCTCTTTTCCCCTCCACTCAATCTGCTGTGTTTAATTTCAGTAGAGATTTTAATCTCTTGGACTTGTTAGGACCTGTTTCATACATTCATTTCTTTCCTATCTTGGGCAATCATTTTTTTGTTTTCATAATCTTCTAAGTTCATCTATTCTTTTGTCTGTGTCTGCTCAAATATCTTTGATTTTAAACAGTATTTCTTTTTATAGCTGAGAGATAATTTTCTCTGTAGCCTTTCCATTTTTTTTCACTTTTGTTGATATCATTTCAGGAAGCTCCAGTGTTTGAGTGAAATTTTTTCCTATCTTATTGTATTCAGGCTTGTCCTAGTTGGGCTAGGGGTCTGGGGCTGCATTTTGTTTCTGCATTTTATCATTTTCTATTTTCTTATTTTTATTTTATTTTGTTTTCTATGTTGAGGCTTGGTAATTTCTTATGGTAGGCACTAGCTTCATCACTAGAATCAAGGCTTCCCTAGGAGATATTCATTCCTCAGGGATGTCCTTCAGATATAGGTGGCCTATCAAAGCTATCCAAAAAATGTACCTCTTTAACTTGTACAGGACATCAAGTTGCACTGGCTCAGCACCCAATCTCTTGGTACTGGGCTGTGGTGATCATTATGACCCCACACAGTCAGGGAGAAGATCTTATAACATGTAAGACATTTTGGCTAAAGTAGGACAGTTAGTAACAATAATAGTTTGAGTCTAGTTTAACTACTAACAAATTACTGTAACCGTGAATATACCTGCAACCACAGGAGCAAACCCTAAAGTTATGTAACAAAACCAAACATATGGGGCTGGGGAGGTAGCTCAGTAGAATAAGCACTTGCCTGGCAATCGCAAGGACCTGAGCTCAATCCCTTGTCCCACAAAAAATAGATACATAAATTAAAATGATAATAATAGAAACACACCATGCATTTGTACATAATGATTTTCCTCTCAGTGGTATAATTTTATCTAATTGTGGGCCTGAGAGAATAAGATGGGTAGGAGAAAAACATAAAGCCAAATCCCAGAAAGGTACTGTGTCCTCCAGGCAAGTTTGCCATGTGGATTGCTCTGGCTATGGGTTGATTTTGGCCTCTGGATGTGGGGTCTCAGGCTGGTCTTCTGTTGGTAGAGTTCTCTAGAGCCCATCTTCTGGCTTCTCACTTCTGCCCTAGACACTTCCACATTATTGGTCTTGCTGATTACTCCAACTTCCAAATGTATGTGCTTGAGCCCACGCACCTGGGACCACCTGGCATGGGTGTGTTGGTGTTCTGATGAGCCTGTCTTCAAAGCCACATATCCCCTGAGTCTCTCTAAAAGAGAAGTTCTTGAACCTACTTAGAAGATAAGCCACTTTTGATTTTTCTGGTTTTTAGGGGGGGTCCTCAGGGAAGGAATGGGAGGCTCTCAGAAAATCCCCTCTCCAACAGTTGGTCAGACCTCCTTGTTTGCTGGACGTCTATCTACCCTGTGAACAGGCAGCGGTAGGCATCTGCACAATGCTGAAAGTGAGTTCCTTGTTCATACAAGATATCAAGTCTGCATCTTGCCCTCTGAACAAACACTACAAAGACAACAATATGCAATGTATTAATTATTGGAACTGCCTTACTAACCTGTTGTGAAGCTGTCTCATTGCTATTTCTTTCCATTAAAATTAATATAAAAAAATAAATAGGAAATAGGTGCCAGTTCCTATTTGCAAGTCTAAGTATTGTGAAATATTGATCAAAATGGAGAGGAGGGCAGGGAGCTGCAAAACACCTGGGGTCCCAGCCCTTTGGAGACTCACTCTCAAGGGTTAAAGCACTATAACTAGGCCCCATATTTTAAAAGGTCCACTGCTTCTCCAGAGTACCAGGCAAGGAAATAAGCAGTGAACTCATGGGCCTTTAGGAGACTTTAAGATTCAAACTATAATAATTATAAAACTCCATCTGTGGAAAAATTTTGCTAACACTGATCTTGAAGCAAATACCTGAAGCATCACACTGATCTAAAAGTTCAAAGCAAGTTAGGAATGTGAAATACCTGAAGCTTTGGATTTAAAAGCTGTGGATCCTAAACTAAGAACATGACATAAGACAAATTAGGTAGAATAGCCACCATAGGGCTCAATATCTTTAAACCATTCATACAAGGATTCAAGAGGTCAGGGAAGAGTGTTTTGTTTCTCAAAGCTTGAAGATGAAAAAGTAGATTCCAAACATCAATTTTGTTGACTATGTTTGTTATTTCTTATTTATTTGGTACAAGGTCTTGCTATGCACCTCAGATTCATAGTGATTCTCCTGTCTCAGTCTCCCCGGTGCTGGGATTACAGGTGTGTGCCACCACACCTGGTTTCATGTAGCTGGCAAGATATGCCCAAGCTTCCAGGACCAGCAAGATATGTGGTTCTGGGGATTGAACCCAGGTCCTTGTGCTTGCCAGGCAGGCACTTCGACTGCTGAACTATCTTCCCTAGCCCTATCATTTCATTTTATATGAAACAAAAGAAAGTTTTTTAAAAACCTGATGATTTTCAAAGTTAAATAGTACAGTTGAAAATAACTTCGGTATCCCCTGGAGACTCGGATTCAGAGACATCTCCAAAGGGGTCGTTCTTGCTTCTGAGCCTTCTCCTTCCTCTCCTCCCCTGTGCTCTGCCCCACCCCCAGCCCCGAGTCACCCCTTCAATAACTTCAATCTGGTTTATGTGTGGAAGACTGGGCCTAATTTTCTCAATGTTCATTTCTCACTTTTCTGATCCTTTGCATTCTCTATACTCTTGTTGTCTTATTTTCCATGAAATTTCCCATTTTTGCAGTGGTGAAAACATTCACAAAACTTTCATGTTATCAAAATTCTATTTCCAAAAGTTATTGGGCATACATTCTTGAGAAAATTCATTTAACGGATTTTTGTCTGCTTAGTATATTTAGTAACTTCCAATTTCTAAGTTATCTTTTATAAATAAATTGTGTATATTTAGTATTACTCTTATATGCCTATAAAATACAAATGTCCAAGACAGTGATGGGCACATAGCAAACATCCAGCCAACATTACTTCTCTCCTTAGAGCATAAAAACACTGTCTGTCATATGGATTCTTTTTGGCTATTTGCTTGCAACCCCTCAGAGAATTTCAAGAGTGCTGCAGGTCTGCTCAGTGGCACCGGGCACTGTGGAGCCCCGCATGAAGTGCAGCCAGAAGCAAATGCAAGCAGGCAGCCCTCAGGGCCTTTTGTTTCTGGACAGAGCCGTCTTATGCAGCATATCAGCGTATCTCCTGATCCTCCTGCCTCAGCCTCCCAAGTGCTGGGATGACAGGCGTGCACCACCACACCCCGCCCCCATAGTTCCATTTTCTTCTTCAAGTCTGCTGAGATTCTCTGAAACATAAACAGAGGCTTCCATCGATGCAAAACCCCAGCCCCACTGCCGGTCCATCCTTACCAGGCAATGAATGGAGAATTTTGGCGATGTCTAAGGGGAATTCCCTTTAGATAAAGAGAGGAGGGTGTGGACTCTATAAGTAAAAACCGCGTTTGGCAGAGGGGAATGGTTATCTCCAATATTCATGTACTTTAGTCCCTTACTCTGCAGAAAAATTTAAAGTTTTCTTTTCAACACTCTGGGATTTTTTTAAATGGAGATTGCCAGTGTTTAAGAAGTCAGCATAAGGACGTCACTGTCACCCTGGCACACACCATGAAATCTGAGGACTTGCAAGAGCTATCACTAATAAAGAGAATCTTGAAATGAAATGAAATGAAAAAAGACAATCAGAACGCGAGCAGTGCAGCCTGGATGAGCCAGTCCTGGTCAGCTAACGCATTTTCTTTTCCCTCCAAAGTCTTTAATCTGTGGCTCCCAGACCCTCCTCCCATCAGACTTTCTTGTCATGGTCCAGAAAGCATATTTAACAAGAACACGGCAGCAGAGGCCTGGTAAACTTAACCAAAGATCCCCTGGCCATACATTCAGTCCTTGCTGGCCATTCAACTCTGAGGTGACCTCTGGCATATTTTGAGAAGGGGATTACGATACTAATGTGTTAAAGAACTGCTAATACCCTTTTAAAAGCGCTTTCAAGCTATCAGGATGATAAGCTCTTGGCTGTGAGAGGCGAGGCTGCAGCAGGCTTGGTTAGTTTGCTTCCAGAGAAGGCTATTTTGTAATAATCCATATTGACTCTATCATTAGAGAAGCAAAAGTATTATGTCAGGTTTTGTCCCACAAGATTCAGCATTTACTGGTTGCCTTTTAGATGTGAAGACACTATTTTAATCGTTTCCAGCAATTCGGCTGTCAAGTTACCAAGTATCTAAAAGGCCTGGAGCAAGTCAACAAAGACTGGGATTTGCACTGAAAGGAGAGACACAGAAGCAATCCTGGGGCCCAGAGGGTAGGGAAGGAGGGGTCAAAAGGAAAGAGGTAGAGGACAAATAAGCTTTGAAGCATTGGACCCCAACTAGTAGGGGGGTGGATGAGGCTGGGGACACCCGCTGGTCTTTCCAGGCAGAAAAGAGCACTTGCAAAGAAGTCACAGGAGGAAAGCGAGACGTAAATCCTGTATGTGTTTGGGATGGGAACAGCCAGCAAATGTTCACGGGGACAAGCAGAAGGCAGGTCACAAAAGGCCGGACCAGCCCTGCTTCAGTTCTTGGGCCATACCCAGAATAGAACGTGTGACCTTGAGCTTGTCACAGAGCTATATTCCTGGCCCCCCAGACTTCTCTTGGAGCATAGACTGGGACCACAGATCAACTGAGGTTAAAAAAAAAAATCAGCGTGGAAGTCAGGAGCAGTCGGGATGGTGAGCCAGGGAGAAGGGCTTGTGTTTGAGACCCCGTTGGGAACGAGGGAGGTGGACGCTTGTCCTGAAGAGCCCCTGGCTTATTGCAGGGCTGATTTTCACTTGCAGGTCTCCTTGCACTTTTGTGTCTGTCAAGTGACACTGCGTTTTGAAATGTGTGCCACCACGGTGTCCTGAGGAATGACTGCACAGGAGTCCTCCCTGGTCACGTCTCCTCCACCATAAAGACCATGGGCTCAGGGGTGGCTGTCCTACTCCAAAATTATGTCAGTACCAAGTAATATTAACATATTCAAATAAAACATCAAGATTCTTTTGTCCACTTTCATCACCTTTCTCCTCTGCAAAAGGTGGAGTTTACATCAAAGATAAAGGATTTGAGGGGAGTGGGGAAAAAAGAAAAGGATCAAGGCATGTTACGCAGCAGTCCAGATACTCTATGGTGACTGGGACCATTATTTATATCAAAACTGCACCAATAAAATTAATTTTGAAAATAAAATTACTATGCCCAATGATCTAGCGTTGCTCCTGGAAGGCAAAATTGTGATTTAGACACAGCTGGCACTGGCAGAGCGGCCATTGGACCACGCCTGGGAGGGGGAGCGAGAGTCCCAGGCAGCTTCAGTCCAGTGTTGGACTCGCGCTCGCCCCGGGGGAAGGTGGCTGGGCAGGTGCGGCTCTCTCGCTGCAGGAATTCCTTAGCAGCAGCAGGTCAGGGTTTTGTTTCCTAAACTAAAGGCAAGGGAAGGCTGTATCTCCAGGATGATTTTGAGTTTTGTTTCAGTTCTGTCTTTCTCCCCCAAAATAATTTGATCTTCTGTAATTAAGCGCAGAAACTGGGTGAGAGAGTTGAACAAAGGTAAGTTATTTGCACACAACAGCACATTATAAAGCCCAATGAGACAACTGGTTGACCAAGCTCCTGTACCAGTTTCTTATGACTGAGGTAAAAAAAAAATAAAAATAAAAATAATCACGTACTTGGTGTCCTAAGACAGAATAATTGGATTTATCTTTCAGTTCTGTCAGTTATAAACCTGAAAGAGGTTCGATTTTAGCTGAAATCAGGATGTCAGTGGCCCATGTCACTTTCTCTAAAAGTCCTAGGGACAGCGCGTCCCCTAATGAGTTTCAGCTTCCGGAGCTCCCCACATTCACAGCCTCAGTCCCCTCTGACCATCTGCAGGCCTGCAGCAGCGCCTCCCGTGGCCCGTGCTGCAGCATCCGCTCTCCTTCTCACGTCAAGGACACATGGATCTTGGCCGGCTGCGCTGGACTCGACTTACCTCTCGACCGTGCTCAGTGCCTCAGCTCCACAGAGCCACCTCGTCTGCAGCCGGCGGCCCTTTCTGTGCCATCACAAGTCCTGAATGTAAAGACATGGACTGTTTTATTGAGCAGCTGGCGTGAATCCAGCTACCACAATCTCAGTTCTTCCAAATTTCATAAGTCTACACAACAGTCTCCTCTAATTGCTAGAAAAGTAATAATTTTTAATGTGTTTTGAAAAATGAAAAATGTTTTCCACAGGCTTACTGTAATATCCTGTATGGGACAGGTGGATTATCATGCGTCTCACATATCTCAGAATCTGGGGAAAGACCAACCAAATAGTGTACTCGTTCCGTTGCTATGGAGGCTGGAAGGGGAGTCTTCAGCAAGGACCCTGTAGCTTTTGAATGTAAAGCTATGCACTATAAAGTATTCTAGAAACCTCAACATGAGATTCAAACAGACTCAAACAAGAAAAATGGCTATCTGAAAAGGTAATGTATGTTGACCAAAGTACTGAAACAGGAATGTGTAGACTGTCTCTCTCTAAGAAACAGCAGTGTCAAGTAGGAGCAGAGAACTGGTGGCAAGTAAGTTTTCAGAGCCTGCTGTGAAAGTGTGGGCCTGTTCCTATTCCTCATCTTCCTAAAGATTTAGGTGTAATATCAATGTAGTTAGAGTGTCTTCAAAGTTGAATTCATGCACAGAGGAAAACAGAGCTTTCTCAAATGCCAGGACAGCTGTGCTGCCCGTAAGGAGGGTGTCCTGGCTTCCCGGAGCTTCTGGGTTAGCTGGGGTGAGCAGACGGTCATTAAAGACAGTGGGAACATTTGTGATCACAGATTCCATGAATTACTGTAAGAATAGGTAGTTGTGGGAAGGTAGGGAAGCCCTGAGCTACAGTGAATAATAGGTGGGGAAGTTTTAATTAAGAGAAGGCACTTGGGGCTGAAATATAGAAGATGCTAAGACCTGAATGAATAGTGTTTAGGAGACACAGGGGAAGGAATAAAGGAGTAGAAGCTAAAGAACAGTCCAGCATTTTCCATACTTTTAAAGTTATTTTATAGGTATAATTTATTTACTCACTTTGTTGTGGTTTGTGTCTAGTTGTGCCCCCAATGCCTCACGCAGTCATGGAGTGGACTTCGAGGGTCTGTGATTATCTCTTGACCCAGTGGGATTGTGGATACGAGTGCTGCACCCAGCCTGGGGCGGACGGCCTGGGGCGACTGAAGGGAGACAGACCTGCTCTCTGTGACCATTGTTGCTGCTGCTCCTCCCTTCTGCTCTCTGCTCTTCGCTGCCACCATGAAAGGTCGCTCATGGCCATGTGCCGCTCTGCCTTGGAGCCAGCTGAGTATGGACTGAACCCTCCAGCAGTAAGCGCAAGCTAAGCAACCCTCTCCTTCATCTTGAGTGTCTAGTATTCATCCCAGCAACGAGAGGAGAGTGGTTGAGACCCACCTGTTTAATTTCTATTCTTTCTGGCACAAAGCAAATGCTATGGCAATGGGATTTCTCCAATAAAAAGAACTCGACTGGCACAGTGGATTAGGAAGCAAAATCCAACAATATGCTATACGCATGAAATTATGTCAGTACCAAGTAATATTAATATATTCAAATGAAACATCAAGATTCTTTTGTCTACTTGTATCACCTTTCTCCTCTGCAAAAGGTGGAGTTCACATCAAAGATGAAAGATTTGAGGAGAGTGGGGAAAAAAGAAAAGGGTCGAGGCGGCGGTCCAGATGCTCTTGGTGACTGGGACCGTTATTTACATCAAAACTGCACCAATAAAATTAATTTTGAAAATAAAATTACTATGCCCAATGATCTCACGTTGCTTCCGGAAGACAAGCTTGGAGCTTAGACACAGCCAGCACCGGCAGAGCAGCCGCCGGGCCATGCCTTGGCGCCTGGGAGGGGAAGCCAGAGTTCCGGACAGCTTCAGTCCAGCATGCACTTCTAAATGGTAGTTTTAGTCCGAAGGCTGTGGTACAGTTTAGGTGGCGAAGTCCCGTCAAGCCTCGAGCAGGCAGAGACGAGGCTGTGGAAGGTGACTGGGCCATGGGCTGTGAATTGCTCGGTGGACTCCTCGCAAGTGGGCTCAGGCGCTGAGCATGCCAGTGTGAGGGCCCAGGCTAGGGCAAGGCCACAAGCTGCCTCCCTTCTGCCCCAATCCTGCCACCCTGGTGGGAACAGCTGCTCTCCCCCCAGGCCCTTTCCCACCATGTTTCTGCCTTGAAGCTGGTCAGCCACGGACCAAAGCATGAGCCGAGGTAACTGCCTCTTCTTGAAGTTGTGGCCATCAGGGTCGTATCTTCTCTAGCAAGGAAAGAGTGACCTTCATGTCTCTGAGGACACTGTCAACCTGACAATTGCCTCAGCCACTTCAGAATGTTATAAAACACTGACGGAGTAGCTTATAAATATTAGAAACTTATTTATCGTAGTTCTAGTTCGTTGCTGTTGTTCTAAAATCTTGCAAACCCCGGATCTAAGCACCGCATATCCGATGTCTGGTCAGGTCTCTTTCTCTACCCTCCCCTGATGGCTGTGGTGGACAGCAGCCAGGTCTGTCTTGTAAAGACCTCAGCCCCATCCAGGAGGCACCACCTCATGGCCTAATCACTTCCCAAGAGATTTCCTGCCCACAGCATCACAGCTGGATCAAGCTTCTGGGAATTTGCAGGGTCGCGCGAGTCAGATCAGAGCACTCCTCGTCATCTCCACAGAAGCCTGCTGGAGAGATTGCTCGAAGTTTCCAGTTGTTTCTTTTTAACTTGAACACTATCAGCTGGGCTGGCTCCACAGACGTGTGACTCACGCATTTCAGTGGAACCTCTGGCTTGATAGTGATGTTCATGAATCACAATTGGACATTATTAATAATTGGTCTTTAAATTTGTATTTTATGAGTGGATTACCACGAACTTCTGCTCGGGGGCTTCGACCCTGGCTACAGGTCCTCCTGCTCTGCGTTCTGCTTCCCTAGAGTGGCCTCCTGCTTTTCCCTCCTCATTCTGGAGCCCCGCCAGGCCTGCTCTTCCGTTTCTCATCAGGCCCAGAGGCTGCCAATGCCGCTTGCCCTCCCGCGCTTGGCAAAGCCTGCTCTTCCCCCCTAAGCCAGAAAAAGCAGGGGGGAGAGGGGGGGAGGAGTGTCAGTGGCACAGGCCTAAGAGAAGGGGTTTGGGGCTGCAGTAGGGACCCTGGGGCCCCTCAGGATACGAGGGGCAGTGGAGCCTTGGGACTGGCGCCCACACGTGGAGCAGCGAGGCCAGCCGCGTGCACAGCCCAGAACCAGAGCTCTCAGTCCTTCCCAGGCCACCCACTTGTCATGGGTGGGGGCAGAGTACTGGGCAGGGCACACTGGCTTTCTGCCCCCAAAGAGAGAACACAGTGCAGATCTGGAGAACAGATCCCAAGCGCCAGCGCGCGAATCAGGCATGCAGCTCCGTGGCCAGAGCTGCCTGTGTGCATTCCCAGCATCCCAACGCGCGAGGGATGCTCCGGGAATTAACGACACCCGGGTAGGCTGCGCATGCGCTAGTGGAAGGAAGGAAGGAAGGAAGGAAGGAAGGAAGGAAGGAAGGAAGGAAGGGTTTATGTTTTATTACACTTAGTGGCATTTCTTTCCAACTTTCTGAATAAGCACCCTGCAATGGGTCTCCTGAATATTGAGCTATAACTATGGAAAACTGTTAGGTTCCCTCATGCTTCCTGTTATCTACTCTAACGAATGTACTCTCACCCTCTTTTCAAGGCTGATTAGTAAGGAGTAACTGAGTAATGGTCTCCCTCCACTCCCTAATTAAGTCCTGTAACCATGCTTAGCTTAAGATGTGTCTGGTAAAGACAGCTTACTCAACCAGCCCCGCACAGCCCAGTGGCATATGTCCTAAACTGCGAAAGACCCCCCTAGTTGTGTGACTTTCTTCTTAAAAGCTCCTTGCTTCCCAGGATAGGGTCGATCAGTCTTCTCCTGTGTGAGAAACGACTGGCAGCCCTGAGCTAGGTAAGAAAGGCTCGCTTTAAATTCTCACGTTTGGATTTTGGTCTGGCTTCTGTTGGAGAACCCAGAGCAGACCCCACATTTTCAGTTTGCACCAAGCCGGCGCATTGCACGGCTGAAGACCGAGTCCCTCAGCCAGTCGCGCAACGAGTCATGTTCCATTCCCTCTGCTGGCTGCTACGAAGGCAGGATCGAAGCTCTCCACCCGACCTCAGCGCTACGTCAGAGAGCCGCGGTGCATGCTGGGAGGGTAGTTCAACCTTACACCTACCATCTGCTCGTCGGCCTTCATGCTATTTCTCTTGGAGTCGCATGTACTCACAGGGCAGTGTCTTGTGTTGCATTATCTTCAAAAATTTTAGATCTTTTCTTTTCCACCTGAGACTATAACTATTAATTAAATAACAAACAGTAACATAATCCTGCACCTACGCTCTTCTGCTGAACTTAGTACAAGCTTGTTGATCTGACGGTGATGGGGCAGGAATTCACCATCCCTGGGGACAGTTTATCTTAAAACGTAAAGCAGACATTTGAAATTTAACTTCCCCACTGCCCGGCTGGTTCCGTGAGGACACCTGGGCTCGCGGCAGCTTCCACAGTTCTGGACAGAGTCCGACACCCCCACTTAGGGGAAGTGAAGGGTCACTTACCTCACAGTCTGAGAGGTTCAGTTCACAGGCATCTGACTTCCAGGCAGGAATGGCACGGGCATAGCAGAGCGAAGGGCATAGAGAAACAGGTTGGGAGACACGGCCCCGCGCCAGGGCCCGCTCAGCACCCACGGGTGCACCCCACTAATCGGAGAAGCCTCTCTTTATCTAACAAAGTTGAACTATCAGGATTAATGGCCACAACACTCCAGGTGAGATGTATGGCTTTTATTTTATAGATAAAAGGTAAAACAAACATTGAAAACAGTAGCATAGGAGAACAGCAATAGCTAACACATTCCACGTTGTTATCCTATGCAGCTTTAGGATACACAGTATAAGATACTGGCATAAAAATGTTTCCAATCGATATTTGTGCAAATTTTCATTTTTAAAGAAACTGAGCGACACTACTAGTGCAGCTGAGCCACATTTTTCCCTTTTCTTGTTGACCTTTGCCCTTTCACTCATCCTAGTTCTTTTTTAATTTTAAATGTTTCATATTTTACTATATTTTTTGTACATTGAAGAGTTTATTTGCTCTTTAAGTTTCTCACACTGTGGAGACAATGTGATGTTTACTCATGTGAGTCTGATTTCTTTCACTTATGAATATAGCCTTAAGTTGCATCCATTTGTCTATAAAGTTTTCCAGTTTATTCTTTATGGCTGAGTAGTATTCCTTTATATAAAAATATTACATCTTTTTTATCCACTCCATTTATGGTTTGTGTCTAGTTGTCCTCCCAAAACCTCATGCAATCATGGGGCAGGGACTTCTAGAGTTTGAAACTAACTCATGATCCACCGGGATTATGGATATGTGTACCTTCCCCAGCCTGAGGCAATAGTTCGAGTGAAATTTAAGAGAGAGAGACAGACTCTTTCTCTCTTGCCATTGTTGTCCTATTGCCATTATTGTTGTTCTGCTGCCATGAACTGCTGGTCTCTTTCATGTGCCCCTCTGCCTTGGATCCAGCTGAGTATGGACTGAAACCTCCAGTAACTATGAGCTAAATAAACCTTTCCTTTCTATATTTTGGGTGTCAGGTATTTGTCCCAATAATGAGAGAAGAGTAACTAAGACAAATCCTTAGCTGGTGGCCATTTAGGTTGTTTCCAATATTTAGCTATTACAAATTGCACTGCTACAAACCTGGGTACACAAATATCACTGCGGTAGGATGTTTTTAATTCTACTGGGAAGAGACACAAAAGAAGAATAGCTGAGTTGAATAGGACTTCTAGTTCCAGTTCTTGGGGGAACCTCCACACTAAGGTCTACAGTGGTTTCAACAGCTATACTCACACTACAACTGGAGAAGAGTTTAACTTCCCACAGTTCCTCCAGCATTTGTTATTGATTGATTTTTTAATGACAGTCATTCTTTCTGGGGTGAGACAGAATCACAGTGTTGTTTTCATTTACATCTCTTGAAAGACCAATGATGAAGACAAGTGGAACAAATTAGAAGACATAGATGCAACTCTAAATGTGCTTAGCCACATTGTATTTCACAAAGGGATCAAATATGGTCACTGGAAGAAAGATAGCCTCTTTAATGACTGGTGCTAGAAAAACTGGCTTGCTATCTGCTGAAGATTGAATCTAGACCTATGTCTATCACCAGGCACTAAAAGTCAGAATGGAACAAAGCTCTAAATATTAAAATGAAAACACTAAATCCACTGGAAGAGAAAGTAGGTAGAAATCTTGAAGATATAGATGTGGGTAGATACATCATGAATGAAGCCAAGACTGCATGGGAAATACTTCAAAGAGTCAACAACTGAGATCTCATCTTATTAAAAAGCTTTGTTACAACAAAAAAATCACCAACAAAGTGAAAAGACAATCCATAGAGTGGGAAAAATTTTACCAGACTGTGCCTCAGGAAAAGAGCTTCTCTCTGAACATATAAAAAATTGAAAAATTTCCTACCCCCTCTCCAATTCAAAGACCAATCAAGAAATGGACATCTGAGATGAATATAAACTTCTCATATGAATCTGTACAAACAGCAACTAGATATGTGGAATTTATGACTTTTTCATGCTTTCTCAGCAGAGAACATGGTAGGAGTAGTCACCTTACTAATGTTGCCCTCTGAGAATCGCTAGCTCCCCTCCCTGTGGTGGTCCTGGCCTGAGTTCTTAGGGCAGCCTGCATGGGGGTCTTCACTGCTTACTGTTGTAACTGGCTTCCAGTCTTTCGGTCCTCCAAACAGCACTGCTTCTAACACTTATGCCTCTCAGAGCTAAGTTTGTGTTGACTATTTATTATATGCTGGAGGTGGGGTAGCCATTAAGTTAATAGTGATGCCTAAGCATCAATCTATTTTTACTCACAGGAGATTTCAATCCTACCAGAGAAAAAGATAACAAGTTAGCAAATATGTAATGCCCTGCGAATCATGATGCTTTATTAGGAAAACAGGAAGGGTTGCAAATGTTGGAGATGTGATCAGCTTTTGTCTTATAGAATGATCTCTGGAGGAGATACACCTTTCTGAGAAGCTGACTTTAAAGTACAAACCTAACTCCATACACTGAAAGCAAAAGAGTCTATGTAGAAGGGTAGAAATACACAGAAAAAGAAAAACTGCAGGTTTGACTGGTATGTGTCAGAAAGGCTGGAAGTGTTCATGAAAATTTAGGAAGAAGGCTGGGGAGATAGCTCAGTCGTCTACACACCTGCCTGGCAAGCACAAAGACCCAGGTTTGATCCCCAGTACTACATGCTGTGCCAGCCCCAGAAGTGGAAAGGGGAAGGTAAGGGGGAAGAGGATATGTCCAATAGATGGGGCCACCCTGGCAGATGTGCAGCAGGAGGACAAAGGCAAAATCCATTGATACTGCCAGGGACCTAGGCAGCAACCTTGCCCGGCCTCTGTTTCATGGCCCAAACACACATGCCAGCCGGCCTCTGGCAAGCAGCAGCCTCACACTGTCAGTGATGAGACTGTGAAATTCAAAGCAGTACCTTCTTTTCTCCAGCTATATCAAACTCCCACATAGAAGGGAACTGGAGAGCTTCTCATTTTGCCAAAATTTTAATTAACATATGTTTAAGGTACATAATAAATACATCCATGTGGGAAATTAGTACATAGACAGATCATGTTTTGAATGTTTGAACTGATGTCATTCTTCTTCCAGCTAATCCACTGGGGTTTTCCTGTTGTCCTAAGTCCCAGTGCCTGCAAGAGGGCTGTGTTGCATGACGGGTGCTATTAATGACATCAGGAAGAAGATGTGAAGAGGGAATGTGAGGGTGCTGTTGATTGTGTAACTGTGAAAACTAAGTCTGTCTTTCTTTGCAGAGAGATGGGATAGGGCAGTGTCCTATGAAGATTCTCCGTGCAGGAAGAAGTGTTTCTCCCCTTACAGTAGGTGGTAAGCTTTGTGACTGAACTAACATTGTCCCATCCTGGCCTTAATTTATCCCGATTATGGAGGAGAGCTCGTTGGAGCCTTGCCTGGGGTTGGGGATGCTCCTTGAGTGCCCTTTCTAATTCCATGGGTCATTCCAGGAACTCAAACCACTCCAGCCTTCAAGAGCCTCAAGAGCTCAGCCAGGTTTGACATTAACCAAAGTTTCAATTGATTTCAAGGGTAGGGGAAAAAAGGGAGGGGCACCTTCGAGGGTCAGATAAATCAAAGCACACTTGGCCAGACACTGTCCCCCTTCATTGCTAAGCACATGTGAACTTCCAGGGAAATTGAATCCATGTGTTGCTAACTCATTTACATGGCACTCTTCAAAACTCTTTGTACGTCCTCCAAGAAGCTCTCAGCGTTCCAAGCCGGGAAGCGGACTCCATGGGCCACGCATGCGCACCCCTTGCTGAGTCCAGGGACCCAGGCGCACCAGGAGAATTCAAGAGAAAAGGCTTTGAAATGTCGACCTCACATAGTCCTGTTCATTTCTGAGTCCCCAACGCAACTGTTGCAAAGTGTATGCAGAAATGAAGATTCCTCTGCACAGCACTCCCTGGGCCTAAAACGGCCAGCCTGGGCACCTGCTTCTGCAGAATTGGCCTCTGACAGCTGCGGTGCAGTAAGTGACCCTCACAGGGAGCCCTGTCCTGTCCTGTCCTGTCCTGTCCTGTCCTGTCCTGTCCTGTCCTGTCCTGCCCTGTGTCGGACTCCGCTTCCTGCGCTCCGCTTCCTTCTTCTTTGAAGTGGAAGGGCTGCCGCCCGCCGCCCCAGCATCTGCGATAAGAACTGATGAGACCCAGGAGAGTGGGACGCTCCTCGGCTGCAGCCGCTTGGCCGGAGCTTGGCGCACGTTCCACAGAAACTTTCTGATCCTCCTCCACACACTGGCAGCCTCCGGAAGTCCTTTACAGAAAGGAGGTTCAGAAGGGCAGCTTTCCTGTCCCCATTTGGGGAGGGGGGGGGTGGAAATAACAGCGAAAGAAAACCTGAGCGTGACCATCGCATCGAGGCCATCAGAAAAGCAAACACAGCAGAAGCTCTTCGCTCTGAGTGGGGTTGCGCAAAGCTTGCGATCAGTCACGTCCTGGACCCCACACAGCTGAGTGCAGTCAGGAGGTCTCGCCATGTCTCCAAGTTGCACAAACATTTTGGCGAAACAAACACCCTTGCGCTTCCTTTATTATCTGATAGCAGCTCAGATGCAAACTCACAAATGAGGCCTGGGCTAGCAGAGCGGTGGGCAGCGCAGCCGCAGCCAGGTCCGGTCTCGCGTTGCCCTTCTCTCCACCCGCTCCGGCCGCGTTTGTTCAGGAGGCCCCAGGAAGGGCGGTTGCGCGCCTGAGAGCATTCGTCTAATTCAGGTGATGTCCTGGCTCAGTAGGTCAAATGCTGTTAAAACCCTCTGAGCTCTTCTACCTCTGCTTCTGTGGTTGTAGCCCGGGGCAAAAGCCATGAGGATAAGGTGTTTGCTGTCTCATGGCGCCGGCGCTGAGACCCGCAGCAATGCAGATTTTCAAAAACCTTTACTGAATACTTCTAATCAGACCGCACTGTGTGGCAGCTGTGGTGCGTCAGACTTCTTCTAACGTCATGACTAACCAAGGAAGCAGGAGTCTTCAGGATTTTCATTTTGTAGAAGATGAAGCAAAAGCTTGGCGATGGGAGGCAGCCTTAGTCCCCAGGGTCCGCAGGAGCAGCAAGCAGGGCTTGCAGGTAGCGCCGTGGTCCCACTGTGCGGACCCCACCACTCCCGTAAGACTCGAGATCCACGTGGCAATTGTGAGCACCCCTTTTCATTTAAATTCATACTATAGTAGGAAGTATTTATATGAAATCACCACAACTGTTGGAGAAAGAGTCCTCCCGAACTGTCATCCGTGGAGAATTCCCTGGGTTCCCTTCTGCAGATATCCTAAAGCACTCTTCGCTCATTTCAGTGTTTCTGTCTCATTTGACATCTCATTGAGTCTATGCCCCGCCCTTTGTTAAAATGTCAGTCTTAGGTCCCAACTTCTGAACGTAGAAACATCCCATGAATGTACAATTCGAGTTCGCTCATGCGCAGACCCAGCCGTTTTGTCCGCAGCTTTCATGCTATTGTCCTTTCTCTCTGGGACAGCGCCCTGAAGCCCGCAGCTGTACAGGTTCCTTTCAACTCGCGGCCCACTAGTTTATGTACAGTGGGCAGTGAGGTGAGTCAAAAGCAAACATGCGATCCTGTGGGCCCTACAGAGACTTTGAAGTTCTGTATAAATATTCCACTTAAAGGATTCCATATCAAGCTGATATGTATACTTAAAATGTATATTTATATTTAAAATATATTTGTGTTTAAAATACATAATTCTATTTAGATGCAAATATCTACATGTGCAAGTTTTTTATTGTAAGCTATAAAGCACAGCACAGACATTACTTATAGTTATGGATGTAAGAAAGAAAGAAAGCTCTAGATGCTATTACTTTGGTTGAATTAATTCATTCTCCAGAACTCTGAGCTTTAGAGAAAGGGTGAAGATGGTTGTTTCCTTAGAATCCAATGAGGAATAGAGACAGAACTACCTCGGACAATACCCAAAAACCTAAGGGAAGAGTTATCGCCCCTGGCGTGGCGTTAGAACACGATGGAATGAGATCCCCAGTCTGACAAGACAAGCTTGGACGCAAAAATTAGACCTGTGAGCATCGTCAGATCTTTTTCAACCAAGAGTGTTATCCCTAAAGAGAGACACTTCGTAGCCTGGCAACGACATCAGTGCTGTGGACTGGTCTTCTGCAGCGTTTCTCAAGGCTCCGAGTGTGTTTGCATCACCATGGAAGTTTGTCAAAGTGCAGGCTCTAGAGCAGTGGAGTTCGGCTTCTCATCAGGTCATCCGTTCAGGGAGCAGATGCCGGTCCACAAGCCTCGTCCTGCTTGGGCAGCCTGCGGAGGGGGATGGACCACAGCTGGAGACCCCAGAGTGCAGGTGGCCCTGAGCTTGTGCCCAATGCCCTAGCGCTCCACTCAGTCACCCACTGTTCTATCTTGGTCAAAGTCCCTTCTTTCTCATCTAAAAACAATGAAAAGGTTATTCACTACCACATGGGCTTTTTATGACAAATACTGATGTAGTAATGTGATATAGTAACACTGTACTTTATATATATATAATAAATAACACTTTATTTAACAATGACATTCACATAGAATGCTACTTTTTTATATGATTGTCTCTTTGGCATTCAAAAGAAAAAAGAATCTCTGATAAGTATTGTTAAAGTCCTGATAAACTTCTTTGCAAATAGAAATCAAATATATAATTTCTTGAAAATTCACTTAGGGCAAAATAAGCCAATTGACTAGTAGTGCTAAACTTAAAATAACAGGATTTGTGGTATCTAGGCTTTGTTGAAACTCTATTTTGAAATTTAGAACTACTTTTTATGGTCAGTTTTCTCCTTTGTTGCTATGCTATACTGTAACTCATGTTTTCTGTGTCAACCTGTCTTTATTTTACAGATGAGGATCTTGAGGAAAAGATAAAATAATTTACCCATAATAACCAGGCAACATGTTGAGACAGGATTAATAGACTGAGAGACCCTTTTGAAGGAAAACCAGCTCTGATAAGGACATTAAATGTGAAGTCGGTGAAATATTTATGTACAATGAAGCTATCAAAGCACAGGAAATTGTTACCTCTTGAATTGGTATGTAGTTTTTAGAAGTTGTGAAATACCATTATAACTGCAGTTTGAAGAGGTTTAGTTTGAATATAAAGTAGTAACACATGCTTCTTTTCTCCTTGCTGCTGTGGTTCTTCGCAATCCTGGATTGTCTTGGAGGAGCACCCATGTCCCATCATGCTTCACACATCCCGCTCACAGCAGGGCGCTGGGCAGTGGGTCCTGAGTTCACTTTGCAATCGTGTGCCTTCCAGAAAGCAGTTACCTTTCAGCTTGGATTTTCCTTGTTATCTTGCTGTTGGTTTTGTCAGGCCCTTTGTTAGAACAAAGAGAAGCAAAACAAAGAACAAAAAGGGAGAAGCGCAACAGAGACCTGGATGAACGACAGAGACCTCGCCCACCCTTGCCCCATCAGAAGTGGCTCTGCTGAGCCCTCATCGGGAAGGACGCAGGCTTGTTCTACTCCTCTGGGGTCAGCTCTGCCCACCCACATCCCCCCAGCCCCATACGCACCTCCGCCGAGTGTGTTCATCCTCTCCCACTGGGGCTCCTTAGCATCTTCCTGTTGTCAGAGTATGTTGTGTTTGCTGAGTGCTTTTCTCTGTCATTTGTGAGTGATGACCAATTTCCTGAGGCCGTTAAATTGCAGTTCTTCAGTACAATCATTCTTAGCTCACGTTGCTCTTTTCTTACGTAGTTGCACTCCTAATTGTCATATAAAGGCTTCATCTCCAAGGCCCCACTCTGAAGAAAAATTAGAGGCTGTCATACATTTTTCAACCTCTCTCATGCCCCCGACTTTCTCACTCTCACACTTTCTCTTTTTGTTCTGGAATCTAATGACTGTTCTGTGCGGCTACACCACACTCTGTCTACACCACCCTTGAGCCTGACAGACTTGTGTGACCTGAGTCTTCCTTTACTCATTTGCAAAGCAGAGTTAGAGTGGTCCGAGTGGCCTAGAACACTATGAGGTTCAAATGCACTCACTGTGTGCGGGCCACTAGGGGCAAGTGCTAGACACACAATAAAGACCAATTGCAACTTGATTATTTTTGCTCTGAGTTCATGGCCCGGTCATTGCAGCAATAATCATGAGACGTCACCAGGGCCCAGAAATGCCGGATGCTCAGCAGCTGTTCTCCTTCTGCCTCTGTGTTACCTTCGAAACTTTCCTCTCCCTACAGCTCCGAAATGATTCATGGTAATTCAAGCACATAATCATTGACATATTCACATGGCTGTGCACAATTTAAATACTGGATTCTTTGTGCTTTTGTGCATACCTTTTAAGTTCAAATTTTCTTCCAAATGTTTGCTTATTGAGACAGACATTGCCCCCAAGAGCTAGAGAAGACATAAGGCTTGGGATCTGAATGCGCATGGTAGGCCATGTGCTATAGTAACACTGTGCATCTTGTCCCAAATCATGGTTTCTAACAGGTTCCAGGCTAGCTATTAGGGGCAGGCCAGACCCTCAAAGGAGGTGACTTAATGACCGCGGCTAATGAGAGCATTGTTGTTACAGATAGTACGATGCACTCGTAAACCCTAGCTCTCCACATTGCGGGCTTTATATGCCTTCTTGTGATAGCAGGGTGGAAGGGAGGGCGGGGAAGAAGGAAAGTTTCTGTGAGCGCAGAACCGTGGTCACAGGTTAGAGACAGCGAGGTGGCAGCCCCACACTTGCCGAACTCTTATCCAGCCGTGGCCCAGTGAACTGCTTTGACCAGAGGATGTCTAAGAACAACTTGCACAAGCTCCGAGACATTTCCTCCATCCTCCCCACAGAGACTGGGCCTTGAGGCTGCCCACTCTAGGCGAAGGCACAGTCTCCGGGTCACTTGAGCAGAATGCGAAGCTTCGTGGCTGCAAGGAGACCATGCACGAACAGCAGAGCCAGGACAGAACACAGGCAGGGCAGCAGCTAGAGACCAGCTGGCCACAGGTAGAGCCAGGAGGAAAAGTGGCCGAAGGCGAGTGATCTGGTAGGAAGACAGGAACAGCTGTCTGAGGGAATGGCCTGCAGGAGAAGGGCGGGTCCAACCCACTCAGCCTTCTGAAATTTCACAAACATGTCTCTGATTTCTGGGAAGATAATCAGGAATTTTCAGCAAAAAACATTACAAAATAACATATATTTTGGAAGGATCCATTTTATCTCAGGACACAAGGCAAAAAAAAAAAAATCCTATTCCTGAGATTTTATCTTTTTTAAAAAAATTATTAATTGATTGATTGATTGATTGTTTGATTGATCTACTTGGTACAGCATCTTACTATGCAGTTCACA
This sequence comes from Capromys pilorides, assembly GCA_004027915.1. Lineage (NCBI taxonomy): Eukaryota > Metazoa > Chordata > Mammalia > Rodentia > Capromyidae > Capromys > Capromys pilorides. Next base: position 17,192 of record PVKN010002413.1, on the reverse strand, counting down.
CTCACAGTGATCCTCCTGTCTCAGCCTCGCCAGCACTGGGGTTACAGGTGTGCACCACCATGCCCTGATTTGGTTACTGGCTACCAAGGTCAGCACAATATGTGGTACTTAGAGGTTAAACCCAGGTTCTTATGCTTGCTGGGCAGGTCCTTACACTGCTGAGCTGTCTCCTTGGCCCACCTGAGACCTTTTCTAAGTGGAATATTAGGCAAGGATTTTTTGAATTTTAGTTATTATTTCTGTGTATTTGCAGTACCTGGTGATTGCATTTGTCACGGAGGTTTGGCACAGTACTCATCGTGATCCGTCTTCAACCTCCCCCTTCCCCTCTCCCCCCCCACCCCCCTCCTGGTCACCTTCCTACGTGCAGACGTTGTCTCCACTCTTTTCTCTCTTTTTTTATTTTTGAAGACAACTTTTAAAGTAAAAAAAAAAAAAAAGTGAGAAACAACACAGCATTTCACTAAACAAATGATAACAATTCAGCTATGGCTGTTATGGTGAATATTATTGTCTTCAAATAAATTGTTCAGGTTATGAGATATAAGCATGCAAAAAACCTCAGCTGACTGCCCTTCAAAGTACTTCTGTATAAAACATACAAAGAAAGGAAAAAGGTCAATCCCCCAAAGTTCAAAGGCCCAATTTTAAAAAATGGGCGTCTGAGAGGATTACACACTTCTCACATGGAGAAATGCAGATGACAAATAAGTATATGAAAATAACATTCACATCACTCGTCATTCAAGAGTTGCAAATTAACACTGAGATTCCATCTCACCCCAGAAAGAATGGCTATCATCAAGAAATCAACCAATAACAAATAGTGGAGGGATGGTGGGGGAGAGGAATGCTTTTCACTGCTGGTAGGAGTTCAGACTGGTACAACCACAATGCAAATGCATGTAGAAATCCTCAAGAAACTAGGAATAGAGGTCCCATTGAACCCAGCTATTCCCTGCCTGGGTATTTTTCCAGAACTGGAAACACCATGCCACAGCAATATATGTGCACCCATGATTTAGCAGCACAGTTTGTCATAGCTAAATATTGGAAACAAAGCATTCTTTGCTAATCCTTTTTGTTCATTTTCTTTCTCTTTCCTCTCACACCCTACTCCATCTCTTGGTTCTCTTCCCATTTGAAAAACAATCTCACAAGGAGGGGTGGCTCACACTTGTAATCTCAGCATTTGGCAGACTGAGGCAGGAGACTCAGTGATTTCAAGGACATCTTAGGCTACAAAGTGAAAAGTGAGTTCAAGGCCAGTCTGAGCTACAGAATGAGAAATGAGACCCCATCTCAAAGAATGAGAGAGAGAGAGAGAGAGAGAGAGAAGGACAGAAGGAAGGAAGAAGGAAGGAAGGAAGGAAGGAAGGAAGGAAGGAAGGAAGGAAGAAAGAAAGAAAGAAAGAAAGAAAGAAAGAAAGAAAGAAAGAAAGAAAGAAAGAAAAAGAAAGAAAGCTCTCCTTACTTACCACTACCTTTTTGTTGCTGCTGCTGCTGCTGTTATTGCTGTTGTTATTGTTGTTTGTGTTTTGGGTGTCTCGGGGAACTTTTAAAATTAAATCCACCTAACTTTCTTCACCATAGTTGGTCAACCACACTTTATTATTTGGCCTTACTACATTTATTCTGTGGACAGTGGACGTTTATAGATCGTGCGAAGCTGTCATCTAGAAACACAGTTTAGTGCATAATATAAGATCCTGAGAATTACAGGGCTTACAACAAAAAGAAGAGAAAATAAGGCTTTGCAAGGGAGAAGTGATGCTTGCCAGTCTGGTTCTTACTAACTGGAAAATGTGGGTATCAAGAACAATGAAAAGGTCAGGGCTCCGTGTACTAAGTGTATGCTGGGGCAAGTGCAGGGACCGGAGTTCAATCCCCGCCACCACACGCCATGCCATCCCCACCCCTGGGTGCTCTGAACCAGCCGTGGAGACTGGGCGTGGTGGTGTAGGCCTGTAACCTCAGTGCTAGGGAGGATGAAAACAGGAGGATCACTGTGAGTCCGATCTGTGTAATGAGACCCTGTACCAAACACATTAAAAACAAATGATGATATGGAGATAGCAGAGTCGATATGAAGAGAGAAGGGGAGGTGTGGAGAGTAAAAGCCAAGGACACAGAAGGTCAGCGGGAATCTGGACACAAAGCCTCGCACACTGCTCAGGAAGTGCTCAGCAAGGGCCGCACGCGTGCTGAGCACGTGCTCCCTGAATCCAAGGCCTGCTGAGTCCAACACCCATGCCCCGCAGCGCTCTGCGGAGCACATTGTAGAGTCTAAGAAAGAAACAGCTCACGTTTGATGGGTGAAGTCTGGAAGAGAGACCCGAAGGGGCCCAGCTTCGAGGTCCTTCCAGGCGGGGGTCAGCTCTCTTCCGTACCAGGGGACCACACCGTGGTGTGAGGGAAGTCATCCACGTCCTCCTGAGCATCAGCCTCACGTTTCTAAACCTAACCCTTGTGTGAAGTTGCTATCTGTCTGTCTGTCTATCTATCTATCTATCTATCTATCTATCTATCTATCTATCGATAGATAGATAGATATGAAAATACACACACTAATTCATTTATTATTTTATGTTGAAAATATCATAAGTCAAAAATTTTACTACGCTTAAAATACAGGACATCCGAGCAGAGCATAGGATAGCACTTCAGCTGCTCACTCGCTGCCCATCACCATTCGTCTAACAGGGACCATGGCTCACGTCTCTGCCCTGCATTGTGGGAACACATGGTGCTGCTTGCCAGGAGGAAGAGCAGCGCTTAACCATCAAAGCACCAGTCCACGGAGGGCCTTAGCCTTTTTCATCACCAGAAAGTTGAAAACTTGTGCATCAGTCTGCTGTAAGTTGTGAGCTACCTGGACCCGGTCTCACCCATCAATCAAATCATCAGCACCTCAGGTTGACGGAATTCACCCTAGCACCCTCAGCTCTGGCTGCAGGCACTGTGACCAACTGAGAGATGAAACTGTTTCATGTATAATTGCTGCTCCTTACTTCCTCAAAAGAAAGAAAAATCCATTTAATTATCAAAGCATGCTCATTGCAAAACCTCTAAAATTGCTGATAAATTTCTTGGGGTTCCCAGTACATAAATCTAACTTCTAGCATTTTATCAATGACATAGAAGATTCATTGTAATATTATGTTAATTTCCTGAAAAGTGAAAGCAATGTAAGTAATCATCAATGGGGAAACTGCTGAATAAGTTTACATATCTAGGCAGAATAATATGCAGGCAGAATAAGATACCAACCACTCTTAAAAATGATGAATTAACTTGCATGTGACCGACATGGAAGAAAGGGCCGTAATTTTGCTGAAGAGGAATGAAAACTAACTACAAAACATGATCAACAAGTTGACATCATGTGGTCAGTGAGCACAAATGTATAGCATCAAATCGGTCTGCATTATGACCTTGGGCAGTGATCTAACAGGTCGGAATAACAGCTAGCTTCTATCTTTTCTAAATCAGAAGTCTAATTTTACTATTGCATATTGTAGTAGTTCCTGAGGTAAAATGTCACACATTCAGTGACTTAAGGCCAACCCAGAAGTGCTACCTTGAGGGTCAGGAGTCAGAAATGGTTCACCAAGGTCAGTAAAGGTGCTGGTCACTTTGGGCTTTGGAAAACAGCATCCTGGCCTCCTTGGCCTTGCAGGCTTCTGGATGGGCCTAGTCCTTCCTGGGCTCCATGCATCACCCCGTCAATCCCTGCGCATCCCGCCTCCCACCTGTGGAGGCCTTGCAAGGACAACGAGTCCACCCAAGTGATTTAGGACAGTGCCACATTTCACTGAGCCCCAGAATCGAGTCTCTTCTGCCACCCAGAGACATGGTGTATCCACAGATAGGATGCAAGGGTCCCTGAAGGACTGTTACTCGGCTGCCACAAGTCATTCTGTTGTGGTAAAACATCTCCCTAACAGCGACTTACTAGTCCCAAGTCTTGTTCTTCTCTTCTCAAGACTTACATGGACATAAATGCAAGTTCTGGCATAAGATAATCTATTAAACACCAGATGCAATAAAACAAAAATAAAGGAGGAAGGGAGGGAAGGAAAGAGGGAGAGAAGAAAAAGATGGAGGGAGAAATGTAAGAAAGAAAGTAATGTTCAATCATATGTCCAATCTTTCATAACTATATCTGTTACTCTGAACATCAGATTTGACAATAAAAATAGATACTATACCAACCATTGCTTTTTTTATATTTTTATTACTTTTAATAGGAAATAACAATGTGACAGTTTCAAAACAATTAGTAGCATATTCCCAATAATTGATACCATGCATATTGTTGTCCTGGTAGTAGACATATAGAACACAGGATGCAGACATGATACTTTTTCTAATCTTTATTAATATAAAATTTCTTCTCATTGAACTAAGAGAAAGTAGTTGTATACACAGTCCAATATTCCATAATCATAGTGGGTTATTGGCAGAACTGGAAATGTTGAAAGCTGTTGATTTAAGCGTTTTACAGCTCAACATACTAATCTGGCTTTACTTTTTATGCCTCATGGTCAAACTTTTCTGCTGCGTGGTTAAGGGCAAGTTAAAGCAAGACCTGTATAACAAAACATGTAACTTTTGTATCTCCCAAGCTCAGTCAAATCCCCTCAGGATTTACCTTGAAACCATGTACAGTGCTTTGTAGAACTGTTGTCAGTGTCAGCCATCTGGATGAGTCACAGCCATTGCTTGATCAATTTGCTCTCTGTGAAAGCCTAAGAGAATGTTTTCTCACTAGGTGACTCACATTAGGTACACTATACATTGTCAATCCCTTTCTTCTGTGGCCCAAAATCTTCTTGAACAGAAAATTTGGGAAACCACTGAGTTATAGGATGTTACATCACACGTTCTCTTATGTCCTGAGTCCTCACTGACCTTGAAGGGCTAGGGCCAAAATTTTGGCTCTCTTTGTACCCCTTCTTTTTCTCTAATTTTTGGTCTGTAAACTTGTGTTCTTAACCCTCCAGAAGAGAAGCTTAGTGATACTATTACTCTATAACATAGACACTTGAGCTTAACATCACTGTCTTTCTGAATATTAAACATCTTAGACTTAACTTGGAATCGGTATTTTCCATCAATCATTAATATTCTAATAAATCCCTATAGAATGTGATAAAAGCAGTTACACATTTTTACACAGAAATTTAGAAATCTAGGCATATACAAAATTATAACAGGTCAATTCTATGGCATTTTTCCTTGTCCCTTACTCTCTTTTAATACCATTTTTTGTTTTCTTGTAACACATTAGAAGCAGCACACCTCTAAAAGACTAGAATGACAAGCATTCCAAGCATAGATTTAGTGTTACACATTGATGTCCTCAGTGTGATAAACCTTTTGGAGGTTATTAGGATCATTATCTAATTTATCCTGTGCAAGGTTTCACTCCTGCCATGTTTCCTATGTTTTCTGCTTGCAGTCACTTTGGTGTTTAATGCTTAAGTCCTTGGTTTCTATTCAGCTGTGTTATGTCTCTCCATCTTTATTTCTTCTTCTCATATTTTTTTTCTTTCTTTCACTGGGGAGACTATATAATATTTACACATGTAGGTCTGGTTTATTTCACTTATATCTTCAAGATGCATCCATTTATATATGAAGTCTTCTAGTTTATCATTCTTTGTAGCTGAGTAATATTCCATTGTATAAAAATATCACATCTTTTTCAACCATTCTTCAGATGATTGTTGATTTGGCTATCACAAATTGTACTGCTATGAACATAGGTGCACAGATATGACTATAATATGATGTTTTCAGTTCTTCTGGGAAAATTCTCAGTAAGGTGATAGCTGAATTGAGTGGGATTTCCAGTTCTAGTTTTTTAAGGAGTCTCCACACTGCTCTCCATAATGGTTGCACCAGTCTGCAATCCCACCAGCAGTGGAGAAGGGTTCCTTTTTCCCCACAGCCTCTCCAACATTTACTGTTGGTTGATTTCTTTATGGTAGCCATTCTTTCTGGGGTGAGATGGTATCTAAGTGTTGTTTTAATTTGCATTTCATGGATGGCTAGTGATGAGGAGCATTTCTGCATGTACTTATAGGCTTGTTGAATTTCTCTCTCTGAGAAGTGTGTGTTCATTTCAGATGCCCATTTCTGGATTGGATCTTTGAATTTTGGGACCCTAATGTTCTTTATAAATTCTTTATAAATTCTAGATGGAATACATTTGTCTGAATACTTATGTTACAATTTTTTCCAAATTTTTTGGGTTGTCTTTTCACTGTTGGTAATTTTTGATGTGCAAAAACTCAGCCAGAGAAGGTCCCAGTTGTTGATTCTTTCGAGTGTTTATCAACCATGGTTAATCAGCTATTACTGTTTTGAAAGTCTGTAACAGATGTATTGTTGTGTGTTACCCTGTCTCTGTCTTTGTTTCAGATCTTTGTTCTTTTTTATTGTTGTTGTTTTTACTCTTCAAAATAAAAAAAGATATAAAAAAAGAAGACAGGCAAGGGGGGAAGAAATGAATGAGGAAGGAAGAAAGGAAGAAAGGAGAAAGGAATGTGGGGAGCATTGTACTCACATGTGTGAAATAATAGCTTTACCATCTCAGCTATGACGCAGCTTCTCGTGCTTGGCAGAACACTCTCCAAGGCATTGCTCATATCACAAAGAAATGGGAGGTTAAAAGTAAATACAAGGGCCCACCAAAGAGCTCAGTGGACTAAAGGGCCTGTAAGCAGATGCAGGGGCCACAACTTCGATCCCTGGGCCTGCTGTGCCAGTCTCACGCTCTGGGGCACACTGAGATGGCAATTGAGACTGGGCATGGTGGCTCATGCCTGTAATCTCAGCTCTTGGGAGGCTATAAAAGGTGGATCACTACAAGTCCGATCTAATAGTGACACCCTAAACTCCCTGTAGACCCTTACCTAAAATACAAAAAAAAAAAGTAAATACAAATAAATAATAATGTCTGGACCTTTAAAAAGGTCACTTGAGAACAGAGCCTATGCACATAATTAAGGATTGTGGAACACGACATCCACATTTGTGTGTTAAAATTATTTAAACTGAACATTTGGACATGGTTGATAATTTGGTAATAGAGTGTGGTAGATGGGATGCTGGTGGTCAGCTTTAACACTCAGCTGATTGAACCTGCTTGGTGCCTGGTGTGGGAGGCTGCCTGAAGAGTGCCGCCTGCAGCAGAAGGGGCAGAACTGGAGAAGGACAGAGGTTGTTGTGATCTAGCAGGAGCTGCGGGGAGCTGCTGGAAGCTGCTGGTTCTCTCGGGCCACTCTGCTGGTGGATCTCGTCATGTTGCCTTTCCTGGTGGACTTGGCTGTTCTCCCTGGAGGAGAAGCTTAGGACCCCCTTGCCAGTAAGGATGGCTGTGGTTCATGCTGGGAAGCTCTGGTCCTCACTTTGGGCACAGATTCCTGGCTCCTGAGGGGAAGATGGTGCAACGCTCAGTGTCCTGGGGAAGCTCACAGCACTGGCTTTCCTGGTAGGTACTCGAATTTCCTTGTTGGAGGGGAGCTTGGGGCCTCCCTGCTGCTGAGGATGGCTCTGTCTTGGCTACTTTTCTCTAGCTTCTGGGGCAAAATACCTGACATCCAAAGTTAAGGAAGGAAAAATTTATTTAGTTCACAGTTTGTGGAGGTTTCAGTTCATACCCAGGTGGCTCCAAGGCAGAGTGGCATGTGGCGGAGGGCAGCAGTTCATGATGGTGGAGAACAACAAGGGAGGAGCCAACCTCTCTCTCTCTCATTCTGCATTCTGACTATCTTTCCCCGGGTGAGTGTAGCACTCATATCTGTCACCTCAGCATTGGATCAAGAATCAGTCGAACTCTAGAAGCTCCCCGTGACTGCATGAAGATTTTGGAGGACACCTAGACACAAACCATAGCAGTAATCTCCAAAAACTAATTGCTCTTAATTGGATAAAGCCAAGAAATGCTCTCAGAATGACATGCAGCATCGCCTTGCAGACGAGAACCTGAGCGGTGAAGGATGACACTGAGGAGGCAGACCTGAGGCTCTGTGGGCAAATGGCATGTCCCACTGTCAGGGAGTGGAGGGGAACTCAGCCTCACATGCTCAGACTCTTTCCTTGACCTAGCAGATGGTAGTAGTGGGTGTTCTCTAACAAGGATGTAAACTGGCTGCTTTGTGATTTGATAATTTTCAATACATAGATTATTTTTACTTCCTTTTTCAGATTGGGTCCCAAGTATTTTAATTTTTTGGATGCTATTGTGAGAGGTGTGGCTTCTTAATTATCGGTCAGTGACTTTATTGTCAGTGACATTACAAACCTGGTTTATAACATATATTTCCTCCTGGAGAAAGTACAGGTAGGAATGTGATTGAATTTTCAGTGTTGATGGCATATGTGTCTACACTACCAAATTTGGTTATTAAATCTAGAAATCTTTGGGTGGAGTTTTTGGGGGACTGCTATGTAGAATACCATGTCACCTATGAATAATGACAATTTAAGTTTTTCCTTTCCTATGCTATTCCTTTTAATTCTCTCTCTTGTCTAATTGTTCTGGCTAATATTGCCTTAACTACATTCATTAGCAGAGGCGCTAGTGGCCACCCTTGTCCTGTTCCTGGTTTCAGTGACAACTTTCCTTTTTTATCCTTTTAGCATGAGGTTGATTGTTGGTTTGTGTCATCTGGTTTTTATCAGAGTGATATAAAGCCCATCTAGTTGGATTTTCTGTAGGGTTTTTTTTTTTTTAATCATGAATGAATGCTGGACTATTTCAAAATCTTTTTCCATATCTGTTGAGATGATCATATGATTTTTGTCTTTGGTTCTGTTGATATTACATAGCCATTTATTGATCTGCATATGCTAAATTATTTCTGCATTCCTTGATGGGTCCCACTTGGTCGTGGTGTGTAATCTTCTTGACAATGGGCTGTACTCTATTTCCTAGTATGTTACTGCACATTTTCATATCTATGGTCACTAGGCTTGCAATTTTTATTTCAGTCCTTTCTGGTTTTGACATTATGGTAATACTTGCCACTGGAAATGAGCTAGTGAGGGTTGCTCCCCCCTAAATTTCATTGAAGAGTTTGAGGAGTACTGGCAGTAAATCTTCTCTAACTTTCTTGAGCAATCCAACCATTAATCCATCAGGACCTGGACCTTATTTGTTCATAAGTTTTTAGTTGCATTTTAAATTTCATTAAATTACATCACGTCACTTAGAGCTTGGGTCCAGAGCTCTGTCATGGTGCTGAGGAGCATTCCTTCACAACTCATCTGTTTCCTTTCTTCAACAGTTTTCAGTGTTCTTACGCTGAATTACCCGGCTCATGATTATTATATGTCTTGCTACAGGTTTATTTTGCTTGGGGTTGTTTCAAGTCTTATATGCTTCATTTACTTGTATTTCATTTCTTTTTTTTTTCATGCTTGGGAGGTTTTCTGGCAGTATTTCTGTGAAGAGAATTTTCTATGGCATTTGCACTGACTCTAGGCTTCTCATTTATGCCAATCAGTTTTATGTTATTCTTTGCCTCATCTTGCAGCTGTTGGGTTGACTTTTCACTGTCTCTTTCTATTTTTAAGATAGCTTTAAGATGTCCAGCTCCAGTTCCGTCTTAAGGATCTAATATTCTACTCTCTCCTTCCTCCAGTATGTTGTGTGCACTTTCAGTGGACTTCTAGATCTCTTGGGTTTTCTTTTGCATCTACTTTACCAAAGAAGATTCCACTTCTTTCTACATTGGATATTTTTTGCTTCCATTTTTTTTTTTTTTTTTTGAATCTCATCTATTATTAACTGTATCTGTCTAATATCTTTGTTTTTAAGCACCATTTCTGTTTGTACCTGAGAGCTTATTTTCTTTGTGGTCTTTCCACTTGTTTTCTCACTTTTGTTGATATCATTTCAGAAAGCTTGGGTCTGGGAAGATAGCTCAGTAGCATAAGTGTTTACCTGGCAAGTGCAAGGGTCTGAGTTCAATCCTGGGTTCTGCACCAAAGGGGAGAGGACAGCGCTCAACAAAATGACAGCGATGGAACAAGTTACAATCGCAGGCCCCAGTCCACCCAGTAAATTTTAGGTTATGATATGTGTATATACTGGTTGTTTATTTGCAAATAAACTTCAACATTTAACTTTAACATGTGCCAGGAGCAATTCTAGTTCTATGCCTATTATTTGGGCTTTGAATAAAGGGTGAGGTTTAGGCAAACAGTGTGGTGGTCACAGGAAAAGCATCTGGGAAAAGAGAAAATGTGGGAGGGGCGCAGAGGAAGTGGGATTTGCTCCTTGACCTCTGAGCGCTCCGCCCGTTTCCTCGTGCATTGCATCGCCCTGCGCGCTCACAGCAGCACCTTTGAGGTCCTTCACATTCTCTGTGTGACGACACCGTTCTTCCTCAAGCTCCTCCTGCTCGTCAGGGTCTCCTGAGGTCCATCTCGGAAGCCACAGGAGCCCCTTTGGCCCTTCATCAATGCAGCTAGAAATACAGCGAAGTCAGCAAACCCAAGGACAGTCCTCACCTAGCCGAGAGCCGAGTCGGGCTGGCAGCCTCTTTGGCTCCAGGCCCTCAGGGGGACAATCAGGGTCCCTGGGCACACCGGGGAGCTCTGAGCAGACCTGAGCCTCTCTCACCTCGGGCAGCACTGCAAGCCCAATCATCGCAGACCAGCGGGATCGCGGAAGGAATGGATTAGAACCGTACTCAGGGCGAGAAACTCTCAGTATTACAACAAATAACACATTTTGATGAGTCAGGTAAGTTGTGACTTCGCTCAAGAGATTGCTTTTTTTCTGAGAAGAAACAGGCTATGAGCCTCCCTGCCTCCATGAGTGGTGAGAAACCCTGAGACCCTAAGGCGGGGCAGTGTGGTGTGTGGTCTTGTCCCAGAGGCAATGTAGGATTCTTTAACCGCTCTGCAAGGAAAGACGATGGCAGAAAGGAGTTGTAGAGACCGTAAGGAGGGTGTGGGCCCAGGGAGCACGTGTAGATGCCTGTGACCCGACTGTGTGACTCTGGATATGTTTACAAAACACACTATAAAATCCTCCAAACTTGGTAACGATTAGGGTACTTGTGGAAATTGGGGAAACAGCTAGTTTCCTTTTTTGGCCTTTCTGGTATGGAATACAAGTAAGCTATGTGCTTATAATCCTTCTGTTTTGTGCTCTGCGTTCAAACACACACACACACACACACAGAGGTGTTCCTCATTACCCCACTTTCCATGTTTGTAAATTCACCTGCCCTCCTACAATTTATGCACAAACTCAGAATTTGTATTCACTGCTTTGTCATTCTCAGACATACGCTGAGCAGGAGGAAAACGGAATATGAATGACATGCTGATACTGAAAACAACAACAACTTCTCACACTATAAGCAAGTATCTTTTTCCATTTAAAGAAAACAAAACAGGGCTAGTGAGATGGCACAGCGGTCTAAAGTGCCTGCTCAGGAAAGCTTAGGTAACCGCAGGGACCGTGGTTCAATCCACCACATACTGCGCCAGCCCCAACCCCAGGACGGACCAAGCTGGCCATAATTTAAAAAAAGAATACAAAATAGTAATGAAATAGAAAAAATATAAATAATACAAAATTTCACTGAACAATGTGAACTTGACAATATTTGTTGTATTGAACAGTTTTGTCTTCAAATTAGTTGTTCAGATTACCAGAGATAAGTATGCAAAATTTGAAAAAGAAGTCATAAGAAATTAAGAGGAGAGAAGAAAGGCCAGCCACATAGCTCCATGGGCCAAAATGCCTGCGTAGGCAATCACAGAGACCGGAGTTCAATTCCCGGCAACACACATTGTGCCAGTCCCCTTCCCAGGGTACACTGAAGGGTTACTGAACCTGGGCATGGTGGCACTTGCCTGTAATCCTGAGGCTTGGGAGGCTGGAAACAGGAGGATCACTACAAGTCCAACCTGTGTAACGAGACCCTATAGACCCTATACTAAATACATAAAAAAAAGCAGAGAGAAGAAGGGAGAAAAATGAAAAAGAAGACCAAAAAACTAGGATTAAAGACCTACAGAGAAAACGCAGGTGAACTATCTGGAAGACAAGCTTCCCCTCATCACAAGTAGCATTGTTGGACACTGCGCTCTTAGTGAACCAATCATGTACACTGAATAAGCTTCTTCAAACAGAAACACACTTGAGTTGATTGTGTTCTCCTCTGTTACTGTAATGACCACCAGAGAGAGCCAAGGCAGTGAGGTTTATTTTTGCTCACTGTTTCCTAGGGTCTAAGCATGGTTGTTGCCACTTGCTGTGACAAGGCAGTGCGTCTGGGAGGAGCCTGTGGCACACATGGTGGAAGACACTCTCACTTCATTGAGGCAGGCTGGGGAGTGAAGAGAGAGGAAAGGGGCTGTGGGGTCAGCGTCCCCTCCCAGCACACCCAGGGGACCTAATTTCCCCTCCACTGATCATGCGTTTAACCCCAAGTGTTCCCTGAACTGACACCCAGGCCTTGAGCAAGTGTGCTGAGGGGACCCATCCACAGCCCAGCAGTTACCCACTGATCAGTCAATGAGATTATGGTGACCATAGAGTAGCAGAAATTCAGTGACACAACATTAACCAGCCCTGCGTTCACGAAACTACATAGATAGAGCATGACTACTGTGAATAACAGAAACAGGCTCTGTCTGTAGATGGTGGATGATAGCTGATAGGTGATAGATGACAGATAAGCTGAGATGCATAAATTCATAAATGGACTTTACTGCCAATGTGAGGCGGCTGCATTCCCTTGGGTCTATGCCCTAACTTGAATTAAATCATGGAGTATCTGGAAATTTGACTTCATAAGATGATGCCAAGTAAAACATGCAAGTATATATACACAATGACTGAGGTGATTGTACTAAAAATTTCCATCAGTTTTATGAAAATAGCAGTTAATGTGTAGAATTCTCACCTTGACTAACTCTGTATGCAGATAACTGTGAACTAATCAAGTACACTGAGGACAGCAAGGTGTAATGCAAAAACTATGCTTGAAATACCTGTCACCTTGGTCTTCTAAATGTGTGCTATTTCTCATGTCATATCAATTATTACTATGCTCTGTAAATTTTTTAGAAAAAGGTAATAATGAAAAAGAGAGACAAGTACAAAAATTTAAGATTTCTTTTTTTTTTTTTGAAAGCATCAAAAAGTGAATTTATTTAACCATACTCAGCCGATAATAAAGCAAATGAGTGAACAATCCATGCTACCCCATGCTGAATGAGATGAAAGCAAAAAGCTGGTCAGAAGAAGGCAGAGGAACCCTATCTTGCAAGAATCAGAACCAAGGGGCTCCATACTCATCTGGCGTCCACCCAGTTTTGCATCCGTGATTAGAAACATACATGACAGGAGCTCCAGGGTTCTACTGGATTCTCTGGTTAAGGTCCCACCAACAATGGCCACAACGTAATGCTTGCACTGAGTTATTCTCTGCAATAAGCAGTCATCTGCCTGGGTCTCTTTCTGTGTGCAAGGCCATCGATCAAGCCATGCATCTTGGGCGATCCTTAGGGCCACTCGAGACTTCTGTCCCCATTTCTCAGTTTCCACCACCACACAATCAGTGACACAAGGGACACACTTGGCACACAGAGAGCCCATCAGGAATCGCACCAAGTCCAGTTTGGCTTGGGTGGAAAAGCTGGTGAAGCTGATGTCAGCCAGGATGTGATGAGGCGGGCGCAGCTGTGGGTTGTGCTGGAAGAGTCAGCAGGAAGGAGGCTGGGCTTCTCTTTCCCTTCGAGCACTGCAATCTTCCCTTTCCTTTTAGGCTTTCATCTCTCCTTCTATTTGAGTCTCTCAGCTCTAAGACCAAGTGCTCGCTTCCTGGCCGAGTACTTCTTGCTTTCTCTTTTGTCCCCAGGTTCACACCACCATCCTATTCCTTCCAGAATCATCCAGAGCCAAAAATTTAAGAATTCCTGGAAGCATGCAGTAATATTCAATCATATGTCCCATCTTACATAACTATGTTAATCTGAGCTACAGATGTGACAATAAAATAGATGATATATCTACCATTGTTAATCAGCTATTCTTGTTTCAAAAATTTTAACACATGTATTGCTATATGTTATCCTGTTTCTGTATTTGCTTTTATTTTTCTTGCTTTTTTACTCTTCAAAATAAAATAAAATAATGTTAAATTAGTTTCTGTCTCAGTTACTCTTCTCTCATTGCTGGGGTAAATTTCTGACACTCAAAATTAGGGAAGGAAGGGTTTATTTAGCTCACAATTATTGGAAGTTTCAGTCCATCCTCAGGTGGCTCCCAGGCTGAGGGACAGGGATGGAGGGCAGAGAGCAACCTTCCCTGGAAGCAGTGAAGAGCAGAGCGAAGGCGGGGGCAGCAGCTCCAGGAGCCAGCCAGCCTCTCTCCCCTCCTTACGCTGTAATGCAAATTACCTGCCTCAGGACAGGTACAGCCTCCACACCCACAATATCAATCCCAAACTCCAGAAGCCACCCCACAGCTGCATGAGGCATTGGGGGGACACCTCCCCACAAACCACAACAGTTTCCAAAGGGTTCTACTGATCAGTGTAAGTCTTTCTCTAGTTTTAACTTTGAAATGCATTGTTCAAAACAATGATCATTTTCACTTTCAAGCTTTCCCACTTATGTAAAATGGAAGGTTCTGTTACAAAGAAACATGAAAAGCAGTTTATAAGACTGCCTTGAGGAAATCCAAAACATTAAAAGCATTTTAGAGCTGGGGAGATAGCTCAGTGGAAATAGTGCTCACCTGGCAAGCACAGGGTCCTGAGTTCAATCCCTGGTACCACCAAAAATAATTAATCAACTAATTAATTTAATTTAATTAAAAGTAAAAGAAAAAAGCATTTCATTGTACACTAGGAGAAATTAGAAAGAAATATCAGAGCACATATTGAGTTGCACGTTCTCCAAAAAAATGGCAGAAGTTCTTGCATTGCGTAGAGTTTAGGCATATGTTTGCATGATTCAGTGAATTCAGTCTTTGTTTAAATTTTCAAAAATTCCTCTGCCCCAGAAAATGTTCAGAATTATGCCTTAACAATCAACTGATGGACCACTGCATTAGAATTTTCAAGTAAAGTATTTGAAAAGGAATAATACTAATCTTAGATTAGATTTTCTGGAAAGGAAAACAAATGCATGGTTTGTTGGCCAGTTTTCCCTGCACGAGGGGAAGCCTGCCGACCTTCATATTAATAATCGCGCTTAGGGCAGTCATTTACCAGTCCTATGAGTCTGGGATAGCTCATGCTTGAAGTTCAGCCCTCAGCAATGGTATAAATTTTTTAAACTAGCCATTAATAGTGCACTAAGTAAAACTCCTAAGAATAAAATGCAAAATTACCTTTAAAAAATTAGAGAAAAAATGGAGTCAAAGAGACTTGAAATTATAAAATATTCTTAGCCAAAGTATATGAGGCAAGAAGCAGACAGAACTCTGGAGAGTTTTCTCATCCAGTGTCAATAAAGTGATAAAGCTCGGGCCCCAGTGCTCCAGTGGGGGCTGTGTGTTCCCCTAGGAAGCACAGTTCAGTCTGACCACCCAGGAGAAGCTTAGGAAAGCCTTCCAAGCTAGTAAAGGAAAAGCACCGGACAATTAAAACAGGAAGCGAAGCGCCAGCTGGGGAGGATCTGCCCTGGCGTCCCTGGGTGTGGCTGCCATGCAAGGCACAGCAGAGTGGGCTGGGGATGCTCCTCAGAGCCCTGGAGTGCGTGAGCGCCAGCAGGTGGGCCTCATCAGACTCTGTTTCTAAAATACACCAAACCCACAGGCCGGCTTCCCCTTAAATCAAAATAAAATGGAAGCAAAAATTGGTTTTATGTTTTCAACAGGATACTGAAAGTTTCTGCTGAGACTTAGGTTTTATGAGAGCCGCTTCTACTTTTTGAGAAATATGACTGATAAAATTCTTTATGGAAGCTTTTCGTCGACTGTTCATCGCTCTTTAAGATACATTGTTAAGGGAAGGGTCTCCCTTAAAATATTGCCTATTAGCATCAGGAAGAGTTTAGCAAACTTTCAAATCAGGAAAAATCGTGCTGGGCATAGTGGTGCATGCCTATAATCTCAGCACTCGGGAGGCTGAGGCAGGAAGATGGCTGTGAATTCAAGACCAGCCAGGACTACATAGTGAGTTCAAAGCTATCCTGAACTGCAGAGTAAGACCATGTCTCAAAAAATAAAATAAAAAGCTAGAATCTTAAGCAATGTGATTACGAAGCATCAAAATTAGTATGGAGCCATTCACAAAGCCCTAACCTGTGCCTACATATCCAAGTGTTACAGCAATTTTGGAGTTGTTCTTTTTTTAAGAAAATATATTTAGTACATGGTCCATAGAGTCTCACTGCACAGATTGAACTTGTAGTGATCCTTCCTGTTTTTCAGCCTCCCAAGTGCTGGGATTACAGGCACACTTCACCATGCCTAGTTTCAGGCCCCATCTAAGCATGCTCCAGGCTTAGGGCTTGCACATAACACTGGGGATCAAACCCTGGCCACTGCACTCTGCTAAGCAGGCACCAGCTGCCTTAGAAGGTCCGCTGAACTACCTGGCCGGCCCTCCCAGTGGTGGAACAATTTTGGTCCCTGGCAGGTTAAGTGCTTCTCTTTTAATATTTAGATCTTTGATCCATTTTGATTTTAGCTTAGTACATGGTAAAATATATGCTCTTGTACTCCAGCTTCTGCATGTGGACGGCCAATTTTCTCAGCAAGTGTATTAAACAGGTTATGTTTCCTCCACTGTGCATTATTGGTGCCTTTGACAAAAGCCAAACAGCTGTATGTGTCTGGGATTAATTTTGCTACTTCTACAATCTCTCTCTATGTATATAAAGATAGATGGATGTATAGATAGATAGATAGATAGATAGATAGATAGATAGATATAGATAGATATCTCCAAATTACTTATTTGGTTATTTAAAAAACATATTAACATATATGCTTATTCATTTCATTTATACTACCAATTGCTCTTAAGTAGCTGAAAAGAGTTTTTTTTTATGTATTTAAAACAGGGTCTACAGTGCCTACAGGGTCTCACTACCTTGATCAGACTCGCAGTGATTCTCCTGTTTTCAGCCTCCCAAGTGTTGGTGTTATAGGCGTGCTCCACTATGCTAGTCTTGAAAACAAAGTTTTGTGCTATTATCCA
>PVKN010002412.1:0-42675 GCA_004027915.1 Capromys pilorides | reverse complement strand
GAGATGGTTCAGTGGTCTAAAGCGCCTGCTTAGGAGGGCTCAGGCAACTGCGGGGACTGCAGTTCGATCCCCGGCACCACATGCTGCGCCAGCGCCACCACCAGGGCAGGCTGAGCCAGCCACAAAATGAATAAATAAAGAAACAAACAAACACAACAAGCAAACAAATAAATAAATAAATAAAATTAAAAAAAAAATGAATAAATGGAGAAACAAACACAACAAGCAAACAAATAAATAAATAAATTTAAAAAAAAAAAAACTGACCATACTGAGATCCTGTCTATAAATTAATTAATTAATTTTTACATAAAATGGTAGGCTAAACATGGGTTTCTGTCATAAAGGGGTGCTTCACTTCTATTCGGACTAAGGATCTGAGCCCAACTGACTTTACATTCAGAGTTTAGAAAGGTCAGGAACACAGTGATTTACCAGGCTTAAGCACATGCTTGCCATTCTGCTAATATAACGGGGTTTGGGGGGAGAGTACTCCACACCCACTACGCTTGGCCTGCAAGGCTCAGAGTGCGGCCAAGCTTGCAGGGCCTCCCCAGCAAGCCACCAGCAAGTGCCCCTTCTGGACCTTTCATGAGTGGGAAGGACGGGAAGGCACAGGCGTGGAGCAGGCAGGCTCTGCCACCTGCAGACCTGGGTTCCACTCCCGCCTCCCCCCACTCCCACCCCCAGACCCGTGAGACTGCAGACAGCCATCTCCCCTCCCCCAGTCTCACTGCCCTCGTGAGCATGGCAGCGGCACCCAGTGAATAAAGCTGTAGCCAGCAAGTGGAGCAGTGTTCAAGCTCGGTGCTTGGCGCGCAGCAGCACCTAGTGTGTGCGGCAACAGCACCTAGTGTGTGCGGCAGCGGCATTGTCCCAGCTCTGCTGCCCCCCGACCCAGGCGTCGGCCTCCAGGTGCTCTGACTGTGGATCAGAACTCGGGGAGAGGATGCTGCTCTAGCCACCTGCTGTCCACTCGCCAGCGGCAGTGGTGCGGCGTTGACCCTAACAAAATGAATCACTGTTGTTTGCGTTGCAGACAGCTGCATCTATAAAAAGGTCTGCCCGTTCAATGGCGGCTCCTTTTTGGTTCAACCCTCCGCGTCGGACTTCCAGTTCTGTTGGAACCAGGCTCCTTATGCAATCGGTAAGAAAAACCGGCAGAGGGATCCTTCCCTTCCCAGACACATCTAAAATGCCCCATCCGTGAGAGCCCAGAGTTAGAGCAGCCGTCCCAGGCCATGTGGGGTGCACTTCCGGAAGGGCGCCTCTCCTCCTGCGGTACTATCTTCTGGGACTCTTGTCCAGCATTCTTCCTGGGCCTCACTGCCTCGTCCTAAAACTAGAGGGCGAGCTCGCCAGCCCCAGCTCACTAACCTGGGGGAGAGCCACTGTTTCCAGACCTTTCTTGTGTTATCCCGAAACCTTGAAGTCAAGAGCCCCAGAGACTTGGACTTTGCCCCTGAAATTCCAGGGCAGCATCCATGGTGCTCTGCTTTGTGGTTCTAAGGAGGCGCTGACTCCCAAGAGGCACGTGTAAGCCAAAGCGTCCAGTGGTGTGTTTTAACCTCCCACTGAAGAGGTCTGTGCTCCAGTTCTTTGTGAAAAAGCACAGGGGCCACTCCATGACACAGGAGTGACGGGGTAGGCTCTGATGACAGATGAGATGGCGTCAGAGGACGGCAGAGTGGAAAATTATTTCCAGGCCTTCAGCCATATCACTGGAGAGATATGGGGCCAGGGACCCCTTTGAGAGACAGGGGCCAGGGCACGGATGTGGCAGAGGAGAGTGGAGAGAGGGCAAAGAGGAGGGACCTCAAAGGAGAGGGCAGCTGAGGGGGCTTCTCAGAAGGTCAGAGGTGCGATGCCCATGTGTTGTAGTGGCTGTTACACAGAGAAGGGCTGAGCTTTGACAAAGAACAAACCCGTCGAATTCAAGGGACACTGAAGAACACTGAACTAAGACGTGGACACAGCTAGAGGGGCACAGACATGCGACGAAGTGCTAGGGACCCGTGGTTGGGCCCTGAAGGCAGAGGACAGGGAGAGTTTTCTAGGCTTGATGGCCTGTGCCAAAGAAGCATGAGGGACAGGGAGAATATCCTGTGGGACCCTGGCAGGAGGGGGGCTGGCAGGCCAGTATCGGGGCTTCTAGGGGAAATGGCAAGGGCATGCCTAGGAGGCAGAGCTCCGGCAGGCAAAGGCAGCTGTCTAGGAGCAAAGGCCGTCTCTGCCTGGGGGGCCCACCCATGCAGGGGACCAGGGAGATAAGTCACAGCTTGGTCGATTGCAGTGTGCGCCTTCCCGTACCTGCTGGCCTTCACCCCCGACTCCATGGAGATCCGCCTGGTGGTGAACGGGAACCTCGTCCACACGGCCGTCGTGCCGCAGCTGCAGCTCGTGGCCTCCAGAGTGAGTAGACCCCAGACCACGTGTCGGTGGGAGGGGCCTCAGGGGAGGCCGGGACCCACTGCTCATCAGCTCAGCTGATGGCGAGGCGCTGAGGGTGTCACAGTGACAGGTGAGGTGGAGATGCTATGAACACACTGGTGGGTTGAGTTTTCGCCTTTGGCCTCCTCAGCCTTCAACAGGCTCCTTGGTTTTGTGAATGGAGCTACTGGGTGCTGATGGCCACTGGGAAGCGCCCAGCCAAAGGAGAAATCCACCCACACCCCGCCCCTGGGACTAGGCGGGTGATTCAGGGCAACCAAGGCTAGGAGAGGAGGCGCTTGCATCAGCCCTTTCTTCCCAGGCCCCTCAGTCGCCTCAGCTGGAGCTTGTGCCTGTGAAGTACGGCTGGGAAGGCCTGTGACGCCCCAGGTGCCTTCACCAGAGCAGCCACAAAGGCCCACCAGACGCCCTGGGGTATTGATCACACTTAGAAGGCAGCTCCCCTCTCACCCTGACAGTTGAGAAAGCAGTGCCAGGCTGTCTCCCTCAAGGAACCACCAGTGGGGTGCTACAGCCTTAACCCCCAGTACCCCAGGAGATTGTGAGTGTGTGTGTGTGTGTGTGTGTGTGTGTGTGTGTGTGTGTGTAATACAAGCATATGTGTTAGTTGGTTATAAATCCCACTGATAAAAAAAAGCTTTCCATTTGCAAATAATAACAAAATGTGCAGGGCTCTTTATCCTGAAGTCCAGAGCCAGCTGGTTCTCACAAAATATTTTTGTTAATCTTCCCTGTTAATCACAACCTGTAGTTACAATTCAACCATAATTTATAAGTTAACACTTGTATTTCATCTGACTCACTTCTCCAATAAGTTTATTATCAAGAAATTGACATGATCAACAATTAAACTATTTCTTGTCCAGAAACTGATAAGTTCTTGGCACACCACAGAAACAGGCAGAAGGAAAGGGAGAAGGGGCCTTTATTTTCTTTGAGGACACGGAGAGAATTTGGGGACAATAAGAAATTTTCTCTCGGGGGCTGGGAAGATAGCTCCATGGCACAAGTGCCTACCTGGCAAGTGTAAGGTCATGAGTTTGAATCCCGGTCCCATAAAAAAAGAAAAGAAAGAAATTTTCTCTTGATTAAACAAGGGAGGCTGAGGCTTTTATGGCCTTTTGCCAGGGGTGGAGTTTGGAGGGGATGTTTAGATATACCCTGTGGGAGCTGGGGGTCTCCCCTGAGGTGGCGGGAAGGGTGAAAGTAAGTTATGTCCTGGGCTGAGTTGGAGAAGAAGGGGAGGTGGTCTTGGGGAAGACGGGCTTTGCTCTAAGGGCTCCAGCCATATTAAATGACCACCATGATAATTTTAGCAATTCATGCTAGGGCCAGAACCTATCAGAAACCAACTGTAGCCACTAAACCAAAACTTCTTTGGGTCTCAGCTGTGTGCATGGTGGCATGCGCATGTGCCTGGGAATTAAGCCCAGGGTCTTCCTACCAACTGTGTACGTCTTTTTTTTTTAATCTCATACTTTTAAGACAGTCTCACAGTCACGAAGTTGCTCAGACTGAGCTCACACTTGCAGTCTCCTGTGTCGGCCTCCTAGAGTGCTGGGATTGCAGGCAGGAGCCGCCGAGCCCAGCCCAGCAGACTTTCAAGTTTAATGTTCGTTGTTAGCATTGCTTCCAAGGCTCTAAGTCAGAAGTTCATAAGCTCTGAGTGGTACCCCTTGCCGGTTTCTGTGGTGTAGAGGGCCCCAAGAGAATGGATAAGAGTAAATGTGATCCAGTGACCAGGAGTGATTGAGTCTGATACTGATCCTGAGCACCTTGCTCTTAACATCCTTAAGTTCATATAACTGAATAGCGGCTGTGTTCACTCGCTGGCCTCCACAGTTCCTGAAAGGCCGCTCTCACAAGTCACATCCGGCACATCTTAGAGCCAGCACAGCTGGGTTCGGGGTGTCTTTTAGATCAGGGAGTGAGTGAGATCCAGCTCCCCTGCAGAACAGACCCGACTGAGCCCGAGGCCTCTCCAGATCCAACCCCCGGGGGAGGCCTGAGGGTACCTGACCCAGATGTGCTGTGTTTACAGAATCCTCTAGTCAGCACAAGGATAAGGAAAAATGGCAGAGAACTGAGCCCTCCAGAGGGGACCAGGGCCCAGCAGGCTTTCCTCTGGGTGGGCACCCAGCACTGCACCTGTGCTCTCAGGATGTTGGGAGCTGGCGGCAGAGCCTGGGCACCGGGTGGAGGAGAGGCAGAGGTGGCAGGGGGGCCCCCGGCGCAACCCGGCGCTGAGTGCACCCTTCTTCCCTTCCAGTCAGACATCTACTTCACAGCCGCCGCAGCTGTGCACGAGGGCTCATCTGGAGGCAGCTCCCAGGGGCCTAGTGCCCACAGCTCTCCGCAGACACCCCCAGGCCGAGAGACGCCTGTGTTTCCTTCTTCCCTGGGGGAAGGTGAGCGCTCACTTTACTGTCTTGTGAACAGATATTTTAATCCATGCTAACTTCTCTAGGCCCTTGTCAAATTGTTACCTGCAGCTACTGCCTAAAGAAGTTTTTTTGTTTGTGGGTTTTTTGTTTTGTTTTGGTTTTTTTTTTTTGCGGGACTGGGGTTCAAACTCACAACCGTGCATTTGCCAGACAGGCACTTGTGCCACGGAGCTATCTCCCTGGCCCCCTAAAGAAGTTATTATTCAGAGCCATTTAAATAAAATAAAACTTGCAGGGCTGGGCACGTGGCTCAGAGGTAGAGTACTTGCCTAGCCTGAGTGATGCCCTGAGTTCCATCCTCAGCATGGCCAAAGGAAGAAAACTTTGCAATTGGAATGCAACGGCTGCATCCTTAGGAAACCTATGATTTAAAAAATTCCCATTATAGATTGGGCGTGGTGGTGCGCGCCTGTAATCCCAACTCTTGGGAGGCTGTAAACAGGTGGATTGCTACAAGTCCAATCTAGTAGTGAGATCCTGAACACCCTGTAGACCCTTCCCTAAAAATAAATAAAAATTTCCATTATGAAAAAAAAAGCATTTCCATAAAGAGAAGGGGATTAAGAGCTCCAGAACTTGGGCTTGCAGCACCCGCTGTCTCTCCTTTGGCGATGTTTGCACCGGTGGCTTTCACAGCTAGAAGCCGTCACGAGGTCACTCTGCTCACAGTCTCCCTGTGGGCCCAGCTTTGCCCATAAGCCCTGGAGGCCACTGCTGCGGTCCCTGCATGGCTGTGAACACAGCGCTTCCCGTAGCTACCCCCCATCAGTCATCTTCGCTCGCTGTGCAGCTGAAGCACAGGCTCCCTCCCGCAGGGCAGCTTGCCGCTTCTCTCGTCCGGCCTGCGTTCCTTTGCAAGCACAAGCAGCATTGAGTGCTCTGTGTCTGATTCACACATGCAAACGATGCCCCGAGCAAACACAAAGCCATCAGGCACCATCATTTTATGACAGGGGAATTCCAGATCTGGCGTAGAATCTGCCTTCACACTAATTATTTTGAGGAACGAGAAATTATTTTATTGTAAGTAACATGAACCCAAAGTTCTCATGTTCATTTCTGAATCATATTTCAGGTGAAATTCAGTCAAAAAATCTGTACAAGATTCCACTTAGAAACCTGGTCGGCAGAAGCATCGAGCGACCTCTGAAATCACCCTTAGTCTCCAAGGTCATCACCCCGCCCACTTCCATCGGCCTGGGCATCGCTGCCATCCCTGTCACTCATTCCTTGTCCCTGTCTCGCATGGAGATTAAAGAAATAGCAAGCAGGACCCGCAGGGAACTGCTAGGTAACAGCTTTCAATGTTTGAGTCTTCACTGTTTGTAAATAGACCAGCTGGCTCCATCTGGGATATTAGCGGTCCTCAAAATCCATGAGTGTAACAGAGCATGACGGTATATTGAGCAAGCTGAGGCAGGGGACCGCAAGTTCAAGGCCAACTAGAGATACATGGGGAGTTCCACGCCAACCTGGCTACATCGCCAAAAAAAAAAGCAACAACAAAAACAAGTTAAAAAAAGAAACTGTTTCTTTAAAAAATGACTTATGTCAATAAACTGTAATATATCTACACCAGGAATATTACATCATTGTTTTACCGACAATGATGTTGACGTGCATTTATCAGTACAGAAAACTGTCCAATCCACGTAAAAAGGAAAAATAGATTTTTAACAAATACTATCTACTGTGATATATTTTTTAAAAATTTAAGTATGTCTGGTACCCTAGAAAAGTACCTGCAAGGTGTTTACAGCCCATAGCTCTCCAATATTTTATTCTCCTCACTGCAGAAGTGGGAACGCACTCAGCACTTCTCAGAGTCCCTCGGGGCGGGGCAGGTGTGCAGGGCCGCGCAGATCCCAGGCGCGGGTTGTGGCTCCTCTCGGGCCATGCCCTGGAGGTCACCCAGTCACCCAGATTAGCAGGGCACCTCATGGTCACTGTCGGAGGGCTGGACGGATACATGGCTTTGTGTTCGGATTTGTGGAAACAAAATAACAGCCTGGCGTGGTGGCACTGTCTTAGTCACTTTTCTCATTGCTGAGACAAAATACCCTCCCCCCAAAATGAAGGAGAAAAGGTCTGTTTGGCTCAGAGTTTCTAGAGGCATGAGTTCATACTCGGCTGGCTCCAAGGCAGGGGGGCCTGGCAGGCGGCGCCACAGAGGAGAAAGGGTCCACGGCAAGCAGGTGGGCGAGAGCAGGCAAGACCTGCCTGAGCAGCTTTTTTCCGCCGCCTCTATGTTCTATCTAGGCTGGAGGGGCCGGGCAGGCGCCGTCCAGGCAGAGACTGGCTCAGTCTCACGCCCCTAATCCCAGCATCACATCACACACTCTAGATCCAGCCCGCCCCCCGAAAAAGCCTCACCTGTGCCTGCATGAGGCTTTTGGGGTCATCTCGACACAAGGCGTAGCAAGCACTTATCTGTATTCCCAGCACTGCAGAGGCAGAGACAGGAGGATCGCCATGAGTTTGAGGCTGGCCTATGGTCTGGGCTATGTGGTGAAACCCTGTCTGTCTCATAAAACCAGAAAACAGGCTGGGGAGAGAGCTCAGAGGTCTAAGCGCCTGCCTGGCAAGCACAAGGAAAATGGAAGCGACAACACATTCCCATGATCCTTAGGTCTCACTGCTGGGCACCTTCAATTTGAGCATGTTACGTTCCTACCAGCTTAAACCGCCTGTGGCACCTACGTGGCTCCATCACGTGGCATGGGACAGTCTTGCAGTTACCGCCACCGCTGGTCCAGCCTAGCAGGAGTGTTACACCAGCAAGATGTGCTCTGAAGCTTTAGCTGGGATCTGTCTACACGGCGTAAACTACCAGGCCGGCTGGCTTCAGCACGTCCTGCTCCGTAGCATCATTTACTGAAGGTGGAGGGCACTTGGGACACCTGGCAGGGGCGCTCTGACATCACAAACTCAGTTGGTTTCACTGAGATAGTGACATCTGTCCGCCGCTATATTTAACCGTGAAAGCCTGACTCCCGATCACTGTGCTTTTCAGAAACCCAGGTGTGGATTAGAGAAGGGAGGCACGGGCCGCGGGGTGCTTCGGGCTGGATCTCCTCCAGCAGGCTCCTCGAGTCCCTGTGCTGTTCTGGCCTTTGCAGCGTGTTTATACTTTATAGTCAGAAAGGGGAAACTCTTCCACTAATAGGAAACCCATTATTTGAAGTTTGATTTTGTTTTTTGTATTTTTGGAGATGGGGCCTCACAGTGTTGCCCACCACATTACTCTAACGCGTAGCCTCCTGCCTCAGCCTCACAGGAAGAAGTGTTTTCTATCAGCTTTCTTTCCAGTTCAAGCCCAATAAGATAGCAGATACTTAACCAAGAACGAACAAGGCTTTCTGTGGTGTGGCAGCCCCAGGGTTACAACGCTAAAGAAGCTTCCACCTATGATTCTCCCTCGTCTTCCAGGCCTCTCGGATGAAGGCGGGCCCAGGTCAGAGGGAGCGCCAAAAGTCAAATCAAAAGCTCGGAAGCGGTTAGAAGAAGCCCAAGGAGGCTCCAAGCCAGGGACGGTGAGATCAACTAGCAGTGACAGGTAAGGAGAGGAGCCGCATTGGGAGGTGGCCCTGTGGGTCACAGCGCAGCCACGGCTCATGCGCACACCCAGCTGCTCTCAGATTCCCAGAGGGCACAGCTGCCAGGCAGAGCCAGATGCACAGCAGGGCTGCCAGCAGCCACATACACCCTCACAGGAGTATGTGAAGTGGGCCTGCGTCGGG
The DNA here is from genome assembly GCA_004027915.1 of Capromys pilorides. Taxonomy (NCBI): domain Eukaryota; kingdom Metazoa; phylum Chordata; class Mammalia; order Rodentia; family Capromyidae; genus Capromys; species Capromys pilorides. Next base: position 34,040 of record PVKN010002412.1, on the reverse strand, counting down.
CCCTGGGTTCTATAGACAGAACCGCAAAAATAAAAGAATGTAGTAACAGTATTGGGAGCAGTTTTTGGCTCGCCAGATGGGTGGGCTCTTGTGAAAACAAGGCTGCTCAGGAGCAGTGCAGGGAACTGGACAGTGCCCAAAGCAGGGCAAGCCTTCTACGGGGAGGTCAGGGCCCCAGAGATCACCGGTTCACCCAGGCCTCTGCTGCCTCCAGCAGCATCGGGTGCGCCCTTGGGGAGGACCCCAGGTACACATCCAAGCTGCACTGGCTCATCACACAATCATGAAGGATCCAGCGCTGGGCTGAGTGTAGGATCCTGAGATGACCGGGTCCCACCGGCGTCTTCAGGGGCATTTAGGGCCATGCGCAAGGCCCACAGGAGCTAGGCAGACATGCACCCCAGGGGGGAGGTGACACTGCAGAGCAGAGCAAGCTGTTCACCCCATACCTGGGTGAGGCAGATCAAAAGCATCAGGCTGGGCACGCAGCATCTCAGTGGCCGTGAGCCTGGCTAAGAAGGTGCTGGGTGACAGTCCTGTCCCTCAACTTTATATTCTAGTGTGGAGAAGCAGACAGTGAGCCTGTAACCGATGAGCAAGTCACTACAAATAGTGATAAGCACTAGAAAGAAATTTCAGAAGCTCTGGGCGGCAGGTGGAAGGTCTGGCTTGACAGGGACTAAGGAAGGCCATGGAAGGAAGTGGGGCGGTGCTGAGCACAGAGCAAATGACCAGCTAAGGCAGTGGCTCTGATGGCCACAGGGCGTCACACAGTGTGGCCAGAGAAGCCACGGAGAACACGTGGACCACTGAGCACAGAGGACAGCGTGGAGTCAGGTTGCCAGAGCAGGTCCTAGTGGGCTTCCTCAAATCATGAACACCTGAGAAGTGAGACCGATTTTGGTCCAGTTAACTAAGCAGCTAGTAAGAGAGTTCTGAGGAGCTGGAGAAAGTGAGCGAAGAGGGTAATGTGGGAGGCTGGAGGGGTCAGCAGGGCAGGCCTGAGCCTCAGCTGTGGCAGGAGCTTAGCATTAGCGTTAGCCTTGGGTCTAGGCAGATTTACACTGCAGAAGGCCAACTGATGCCTCAGGAACACCTTCTCTGCACCTCACCAGGCCTTAAGCCCTCCTGGAAGCCCATGAGCTAGGGCCGTCTGACTGCAGCCAAAGAATGGGTGTCCACACTGCAGGTAGAAGCTGAGGGACAGCTGTGAGCCGATGAGCCGCAGCCCTCAGCAGAGCCCAGTCCCACGGTCCCATGCGGCACCTGACTGTGACTTCTCTCTCCCAGGATCCCATCTGGCTCCTTGGAAAGTCCTTCCGCTTCCGAATCCAACCCCGAGGGCTGTCAGCACTTGCTGAGCTCGGAGCAAGACCCGGTGGCCGACCGAGAGGGCAGCCCGGTGTCGGCGTCCGGCAGCAGCCTGTTCCAGCTCATAGCTTCCTCAGATGAAGACGTTATTGACTTGAAATAAATAGAGCCCAAGTCTCATTTGCCATGTTTAGTTTTCATATGGAGGTTTCTACCCTGTAAACAGTTCTGTCATTTCTCAACATTAGGCTTCCTGCCTGTCAGAAATCTATTGGACCAAACCCTCTGCACCCTTGGCCAGTTTGGGTCTCTCTCTAGTGTCCGGTGCCATCCTCCTTGACCTTTGTTTTTTTTTTTTTTTTTTTCCATTCAGGAACCCTCAGTCCCCTTGTAATAAAGGTGTTAGATTTCATTGAGGTTTTAGACTGAAACTTTGAATAAATCAAGATGTTCATTCTTACTGCAACTTTCTCTTATATTGTATATACTTGGAAATTATTTTCATTATAGTTTTACGTTACACAGTGTGTTTCTTTCATAAAGAAAAGCCATTGGGGCCGGCCAGATGGCTCAGTGGTCTAAAGCACCTGCTTAGGCAACTGCAGGGACTGCGGTTCGATCCCCGGCACCACATGCTGCGCCAGCCCCACCACCAGGGTAGGCTGAGCCAGCCATAAAAAAATAAATAAACAAACAAGCAAGCAAATAAAATAAAATAAATTTTAAAAAATATAAAATAAAATAAACTTTAAAAAAAAAGAAAAGCCATTGTTTTTTATGATAAATAAGTTTTCTTCCTGCACTATTGGCTGGTTTGAGTTCACTGTGACTGGAACCAGCTGTACCTGCCTATAGACTTGGGGATGCCAAATGGTTGGATCTCAGAAGCTCCCCACTGACTCTTTGGGTGGTTTTGTTCTGTTTTATGATAGTCTTCTATGTAGCCCAAGCTGGCCTCGATCTCACAGCAATCCTGCCTGTCTCCCAAATGCTGAGATTACAGGTGTGTGCCTCCACATCTGGCCTCCTTGTGCATCTTGAAAGAAATACTGAGGTGGAAGCATATGACAAAGTTGTAAGATTATTTTGTGTGGCTTTACTGTTACTCTGAGATCATATAACCAACAAACAGTTACCCCTGTGACTAAAGCCCTGCTCTCCAAAGCGTCTGCTTCTCGCAGAAACCCTTCCTCTCCCCAGGTACCTGCCTTCCCCAGTTCCTCCCTGGCTCCCTCCTCACAAAAAGAGGAAGAAATGTGGCCCAGAGGATAAACAGTAAAATTCCAGCCTCCAGCCAGGAGCCATCAAAGAGGAGAATCCAGTTTCGCTAACATTATTTGGAAAACTTTTAATTTGTAGGAAAAAAAAAAAGTAGTTTACCTTCGGCTTTAGGCAGCAGTTTCCTTTTTTCTCTTTTTGTATCTGCTCGCCTTTCATCACCAGTTTGTCCCGTGGCTGCAGCTCAGGAGAGCTGCGGAGGCCCAAGCAGGCTCTGCACACACTCGGCCCTCCCTCTTCCTAGGCCTTGCACACCGCAGCAAGGCGGACAGCTCAGCAGGCCCCTGCAGGCTGCAGGCACCTGGGTCCTTCTTGGCGTAAGACTTAATGTAAGAAGGACAGTGCCCTAGGTGCACCAGATGGCTGCCGACGGACTAAATGTGACTTCTCATTCTTTGCAGCATTTATCGTTTTATTTCTGGGGTCTTGTTATGCCCCCTGCATAGGCACAAAGTCACCTACACGCTGCAGCTCACTCCTACCAACAGTTCTGGGGATGTGGATTATTCCTCCTTTTTTCCAGTACTAGGGGTTGAACCTAGGACCTTTGTATTCAGCTGCATCCATACACAGTCTGCTTCCTCCCACCTCCCAGCCCCACCTTAATTTTGAGAGTTTAAGTAATATTGCCCAAGCTGGGCTAGAACTTATGATCCTTGTGCCTCGGCCTCTCAGAGTTCTGGGATTGCAGGTATGTGCCATACATCTGGTTTACAAATTGTGATTTTACTTTCTTTTAATTTAAAGTTTCTTGCTGAAATAGGAAAAAAATAAATAAACTAAAGGCTACTTAGAGCATCCTCCCAAGTGGGCAGTATGAAAGCTACTGTGATTGGACAAGAGTCACAGATTTTAGGAGAAAATGGCCCCTACCGTACTTACCGGACTGAAGGTACTTTTCTTATGAAAGGGGGCTGAGAGGCTGTTCGGGCGCCAATATGCGCACATTCATGGGGAGACCTCTAGCCAGGGGACAGAAGAATGACTGCAGGGCTCCACGGCTCGAAAGATGGCACCAGCCAGGTTCCCTAGGGCTTCTACAGTGAGAGGTTGAGGTGGTTTGCCAGGCCAAGGCCAGGGACCTAGGACAAAGGTGCTCCCACGTGATTACATAGCCATGGATGGTTAAGTGCCGCTGCTAGAATTTACTACGAGCACAAGTGGCTGCAGAAGCGCAGTTGCCTCGTCGCTAGTCTTGTCAATTACTGGCTGCAAGTGCCGTCAGGTGACTGCCGTGAGTCAAGCCGCTATCAGCATGTGAGCGTAGTGTTTATTCTTTAAAGTTCAAAACTCAGCCCCCTGTGAGATATGAGGATCAGCGGGATACACATCCCGCCTAAGGCTGGCCCTCAGCACCGGAGGCTCCAGGACTCTGTGCGCGGCCGCCATCCGCTGCCTGGGAGCACAGAGATGGGCGAGGCTGGCAGGGCTCGGGCTGCGCCTCCACCGAGCGCTCCAGCGGAAGCTCCAGGCCCGTCTCGAGTTCCAGAAGAAAAGGGAGAGAAAGTGACCCAGGGCTGTCGGCCTGGAGACCCTCCGCCTGCAGCTCTCAGGTGGCAGAGGAGACAGACGCCAGACAGCGTTCTTAACCGCGCTGAAACTGGAGGCGCGACCCGGGGCGGAAGGTGCTCCGCCTTCGTTCCGCTTCCGCCTCATTGGTTGGAGCTAGAGTAGGAGGCGCGGCTTCTGGAGAAAAAGCAATCCCCGCCCTCCACGCTCCTAGGCCCCGCCTTCAGACTCGCACCGCACTCCAATTGGACACTCGGGAAGGACACAAACTCCACCCAGCCCAGGCCCTGGACATTTCTGTCCTACAGGCGGTTCAAAGTGAGCGTCCCCAACCGGCGCTGTTGTTCCATTGGTCTACTCTGCTTTGAGTGGGGCGGGTTCTAGCGGCCACGCTTCTCCCTCTTTGCATTCCCATTGGCTGTAGCTGCACTGGAGGCGGTTCCAATCAAGCCCGATCACCGCCCCTGCCGCTCATTGGCTGGCTCTCCCAAAGAGGCCCGGGAGGCAGTGGTAGCAAGAGCAGCGGTGACTCCAGGCGTCCTAGACGGTGGCGTGAGCGTTGGCCACCGACATGACGCCCGACGACCCTGAGGAGACCCCGCTGCTCCTGAGGCCAGGCGTCAGGTGAGCTGTACGGGACCCGCCTCGCCCTCCGGCTCTGCGTCGGCGGCGCTGTTCACACTCAACCCTGTTCCTACAGCGCTCCCCGCGGCGGTCTCCTCTTCCTCGCCGCCTTCGCCGCGGCGCTGGGCCCCCTCAGCTTCGGCTTCGCACTTGGCTACAGCTCCCCAGCCATCCCGAGCCTGCGGCGCTCGGCGCCCCCTGACCTGCGCCTCAATGACAGCAGCGCCTCCTGGTTCGGGGTGAGCCATGGATCCCGCAGCCGGCCAGGAACCCCACGCCCAGCTCCCCTTCTCCCGCCCTCCCCGCCACCAGGGACCTCACCCCTCGGAGGCCACACGGGGGGCGGGCGCGAGCTGTACCTGAGCCCACGGTCGCCCCCACCCAGGCCATGGTGACCCTGGGCGCCGCCCCTGGTGGCGTGCTTGGCAGCCTGCTGGTGGACCGCGCCGGGCGCAAGATCTGCCTCCTGCTCTGTACTGCTCCCTTCGTCGTCGGCTTTGCCCTCATCACCGCGGCACAGGACCTGTGGATGCTGCTCGGGGGCCGCTTCTTCAACGGCCTGGCCTGCGGCATCGCCTCACTCGTGGCCCCGGTGAGTGCCTCACGGGGTGGGATCCCTGGGTGCCGGCACGGTCCCCCTACCCCCAGCACACCCTGGGAGGAGCCGCTCTTGTTACCTCCACTCTACAGATGAAACTGAGCTCAGAAAGGTAAAGAGGTTTGCTCAGGCCTAGGCCACAGCTAGTGAGCACGATCGTCCCCCGTGCCGCTTTGACTCTACAGACTGTGTTCAGGTTTAAATCTGCCCTGTCAGATCACTGATCACTGGACAGTTAGGAAAATCCTATTCTAACTGTGTGTCCTGGGGTGGGGCTTTGGGTTCCCCTTCACTCCTCACTGCCACCCCCTTGGCTTGTTCTGCTATTGGCTACTGTGGCCTTGCTCCCTGCTACTAGCAAGACTGGCTTCGAGGTTTGGAGGGATTGCACACACGGCCTCTGGCCCTTACAGGCTTGGTCCCTGGCAGCTGGGATTGCTTGGTGATCAGCAAAGTGCTGCTGGCCATAGGCGTAGACCACTGCCCACCCAACTGTCACCCTGCTAGAGGTCAGAAGAAGCCTCTAGGGCCCTCCTGGGGCAGGCTGTCATTCATTTCACCCACATCTGCTAGGACAGAAAAGCTGTGGATTTTGCCTCTGGTGGTTTTGTTTGTTTTGTTTTTTTTTAAACCAAGGAGAGCCACATCTTAGTTATGGGCATAAGGTATGGAATAACCTGGACCTGTGTGTGATGGTCTGGTGTCCCTCACAATGGCTGAGGTGGGGAGTCCCTGCATTTCACAGCAAGGGTATCTCACCGTGCAGCAGCCTGGATGGCTACCAGAGTTGGTTATCAATGCAGAGCTTGAGCAGCACCCCAGACCCACTGCCTCGAGGTGTACTTTTCCATGGGTGTCCTTGCATGTTGAGTGTTGGAAGCTCTGTGCCTCCACTCATGCACACACAGCACCCACCATTCCCCTTAGTGCCTTTAATCACCACCCCAGGGCACCTGGCCACAGAGCCTGGGAGGGCTTTGCTGAGAGGGTGGTGCAGCTAGTGGGGACCCCCCCCCCTCCCAGCAGACTCCTCAGCTCAGGAAGGCTAAGGCCTTTCTTTTTTTTCTTTTTTTTTTTTTTTTTTTTTTTTCTGTATTTAGGACAGGGTCTCACTATGTAGATCGGACTGGTAGTGATGCTCCTGTTTTCAGCCTCCCGAGTGCTGGGATTACAGGTGGTCGCCACCAAGCCCAATCTCAGTTGCCATCTCAGTGTGCCTGGGGGGTGGGGCCAGCACTGCACGCTGGAGACAAACCCCAGCCTCTGCACCGTTTCAGTTTTAGGAACACTTGGACCCCACTAAAGTCCTATGGACCCCACTAAAGTCCTGTCTTAATTGCCGGCAGGTCTATATCTCTGAAATTGCCTACCCGGCAGTCCGGGGACTGCTCGGGTCCTGTGTGCAGCTGATGGTCGTCATAGGTATCCTCTTGGCCTACCTGGCAGGTACGGTTCGCAGGGTCTCTTTTGGTTCCTGTTAATGGTTATGTGGCCATTTCATAGATGTGGAACCTGAGGTTCATGGCTGTCAGGGGCTTGTCTGAGATCACGCAGCGATGGCCGAGTACCAAGCCCCAGAGCATACCCTGAGACCATGGGATGTGTTGAAGGTCTTGTGCCTGCATCCCAGAGAGACCTGGCCGAGGAGTCCTTGGCTTCCCAGAGCCCACTTGGGGGTGTGGGGAGGGCGGAGTGGTTGGGTCGGTCCCTAACTGTGCAGGGACAGCAGAGGTGGGAGGGACACCGCAGCGGTCTTCAGCCCTGGAGCTGGGAGGGCCCCAGTGAGTCTCCCACAAGATACCATCCATGGATTCCCTAGAGAGCAAAGTCCAATAAAAGCCCTGGGTTCCCAGGGCCCCAGGGGCAGAACTGAGGCAGCCTGGGGAAGCTTCAGGGATTGCCAACGTCTTACTAGAAAAGGGGGAAAGGAGGGCTTCACACCCAGCAGTCCCGAGCCTGTCGGGAGATGGCCTTTGCCGCCTGCTATGGCAATGGCCTTCTCTGTGCACTTGGGAGCTTCGGTTTCCTTATCTTCAACTGGAGAGAACCGTGCCTAGTGCAAGGCTGTTGGGGATGTAGACGAGTGGCACAGGAAAAGGGGCTAGTGCGGGCCCCAGATGGTGACTGTCAAGGAAAGCTCGGGGGAGTGGCTCAAGGCATGCGGCCCGGTGGGCTGTGCCCCCTGGCTCTTCAGAGTAGGTGACGAGAAGCTCTCTGGCCTTTCATTCTTGTCTGAAATTACCGTCCCAAGTCAGAGTCCTGCCAGCGGCCTGGCTATCTTGGATCACAATGGCTGAGGCGAGGAGTCCCTGCATTTCACAGCAAGGGTATCTCACCGTGCAGCAGCCTGGATGGCTACCAGAATTGGTTATCAATGCAAAGCTTGAGCAGCACCCCAGACCCACTGCCTCGAGGTGTACTTTTCCACGGGTATCCTTGCATGTTGAGTGTTGGAAGCTCAACACTGTGAGCCTGAGTCCCCACTGTGAGCAGGTGGTGACAGCCCTGGTTTGAGGGACACAGACTCAGTCAATCCACCGGCCCACAGCACTAACTGTAGGTCACCTCCAGCTGCACCTGCTGCTTTTCAGTGATCAATTTCTTTTTTTTTTTTAATGAGCAGAACACATTTATTGAGGGAGAGAAAGCTCCTATCCAAGGGAGAGACGGGAGGGGGGTTCCCAAGTGGGCGTCCCCCCTCGCTGATCAATTTCTGAGTGTTGCTCCGTAGGTGTAAGTTAACTCTGTCACCAGAGGTCATGTAGCACTTCCGTGAGGGAGCAGTCATGCCTCAATAATCAGACTTGTGGAACAGCTGTGACTTACGAACACCCTCTTACTAAAACATGGAAAAGACTTTTTTTAATGAAGAAAATATGTACACATAATCTCATACCCCACTTTGTCCCCTGAGCTGTTTTCCATGGGAAGGGGACAAAGATAAACCTTGAGGTTCAGAAAAAATTAAAACTGGAGAGGCCATACCTTGAGTTCACTTATTCCTGGCCCCTTTGAGAACTCTTGGGGTTTGTTTAAGTCCAGATTATTCTACATTTTTTTTTAGTATATTATGGCTGGCTCAGCCTGCTCTGGGGGTGGTACTGGCGCACCATGTGATGCTGGAGATCAAACCGCGGTCCCCGTGGTTGCCTAAGCAGGCGCGTTAGACCGCCGAACCATCTCGCTGGCCCTCATTCTATTTTTGGTCTTGTTTCTCTTTTTGTATCAAGATACCAGAACCCCACAGCTCTTTCATAGCATTTGTTCTTCAGTAACAATGAAACAGGCATAGAGGGGAGAATGTATCCCCGGAAACATCCCCGCCACTGTCCTGCTCCTTCCTGGAGGAGCCAGCATGGCCCATGTCTGGATGGGCTCCAGAGGGGTTGCACATGCGAGAGAAAAGCACACATCGACTCCCCCACCCACCCCTCCCTTCTCACAGCTCAGCTGTATCGCTCGGTGCCAGCACCATGGTGACAGTTCCTCATTCTTTGTCTCACTTAAAAGTCATGTGCTGCATAACAGGGACATTGAAATCCTCTTGCCTCAGCCTCCCAAGTAGTTGGGATTATAGGTATGCTAGTCAATGTTTTTATAAGAAGTACACTCTAGTATGTGATTGCTAAAAATAGAGTGCCCAGGGCTGGGGAGGTAGCTTGGCAGACTGAGTGCCTGCCTGGCAAGCCTGAGGACCTGGGTTCAAGCTCCAGTACCACTCGCTGTGCCGGCCCCTCACTGAACTGGCCACCTAAGCCAGATGTGGTGGCTGCGCCTATAATCCCAGTGCTGGGGAGACTGAGACAGGAGGGTCACTACAAGTCCAAGCTAAGTAGCGAAACTGTATTAAACTGCTAGTAGTCATTTCTTATGATTGAGGCTTATGTATTGGACATGATTGTCTGCATTAGGCTCGCATTCTGGCTCGATGTTGCTATAGCTATGACACATGGAGCACAGTAAGAATTTTGCATCTGCTCCAGTGTGATCTTAGGAAACCACTGTTGCCTCTGCGGTCGGTCAGGGACCAAAGCACCACGGCGTGGATCAGGACTGTGTCACTGATGGCATGGTGATGTCCCGCTGGCTGCTGGCCCACGATGTCTGTGTGATGAGCAGTAATGGTAACGACAGTCGCAGGGACAATCTGCAGAGGCCCTAGGGTGGCGAGGGTGGTGGGCCGGCTCCCCCAGCTCTGGCTCTCTGCCTGCAGGCTGGGTCCTGGAGTGGCGCTGGCTGGCCGTGCTGGGCTGTGGGCCCCCGACCCTCATGCTGCTGCTCATGTGCTGCATGCCGGAGACGCCGCACTTCCTCCTGACTCAGCACAAGCGCCAGGAGGCCAGGGCCGCCGTGCGCTTCCTGTGGGGCTCGGATGAGGGCTGGGAAGAGCCCCCCATCCAGGCTGAGCGCCAGGTGAGGGCCTGGGGGCCAGGGAGTTGTGGGCCAGGGGCAGGTGGCATGGTGGCCTGGTCTCAAAGCCACATGCTACAAGGGAGGACCAGTTGGTGGGGACCTGTGCTGCGCTGTCCCAAGAGGAAGGACTAGCTGGAGCCCCACCTAATTGGGCCCTAGCTTCAGAGGTCACCAGGAAAGCCCGACCTTGGTTCCTACTGTCTTTAACTTTATGTATGTATGTACGTTAGGGCCGGCTCAGCCTGCCCTGGGGGTGGGGCTGGCACAGCATGTGGTGCCGGGGATCAGACCACGGTCCCTGTGGTTGCCTAAGCAGGCACTTTAGACTGCTGAGCCATCTCGCCAGCCCTGACTCCTACTGTCTTGGGAAGAGAAGGCCCACCCTGGGCAGGGGTCATCCAGATGCAGTGTGGAGAACTTGGACTTGACCAGGGAATGGTAGGACAAGGAGATGCGGATGGTGGCAGGCGTGGTCCATGCACTTACAACCCAGCACCTAGGAGGCTAAGGCAGGAGGATCGCCTCAAGCTTGAGGCCAGCTGGGACTACATAGTGAATTGAAGCCCAGCCTGAACTGCATAGCAAGACCTTATCTCAGGAAAAAAAAAAAAGCACAGAGTGTGGAGGTGTGGAGTCCACTCACACGCTGCGCTCCCTGGCCCTGTGGAGTCTTGGTTATTCTGTACTTTGGAGTCCAACACCTGCGTGCAGTGGTGCTGAGCTGTGAAGCAGAGGCCCCCGGAGGGATCTGGCTGGGGCGTGGTCCAGGGTGAGCCCTAGATGTCTTAAAGGGGACTGGGATCCAGAGAACAGAATGTTCTCGGCCCAGGTGCTAGAATCTTTGAAGGGCGCGGACAAAGAGTCTCACCGTATACACAGGGTTCATCTGCACACCTGAGGCCCTAGTGGGTGGGGGCAGGAAGCCAAGGCCCCTCCACTGAGATTTAGGACAGTAGCTCAGAAAGGGGCCCTGGGGACAGGCTGAGAGGAGACACTGACGCCCGTCTCCCTGGGAGCAGGGCTTCCAGCTGAGGCAGCCAGGCATCTACAAGCCCTTCATCATCGGGATTTCACTGATGGCCTTCCAGCAGCTGTCTGGGATCAACGCTGTCATGTTCTATGCAGAAACCATCTTTGAGGAGGCCAAGTTCAAGGTAAGAGGCCTCACCCAGCCTGCCTCATCCAGGGACCGCCCGGGTGGGGCCACTCCCTGGAACTCAGGAGCTGGTCACCCAGCACAGGAGCGGAGAATGCCAGAGTGGGCTCTGGGGGGCCCGCTGAGCAGCCCTGCCCTGTGCCCCCAGAACAGCAGCCTGGCCTCCGTCATCGTGGGCACCATCCAGGTGCTGTTCACAGGCGTAGCGGCCGTCATCATGGACAGAGCGGGGCGGAGGCTGCTCCTGACCTTGTCAGGTGAGACTTGAGGTGCCCCACGCCCCATAACACACAGCCAGCCAGGTGTGCTTCATCAAACCTGTAAGAGGAGCTGTCAGGGTGCCAGCTCGCAGCAGGAGCAGAGCTGAGGAGGTGGGGGCGCGGTGACTCAGGACATGGGTCCTTTTGGCTAGTGCCTTCTCTGATCCTTGGTTTCCCCCTCCGTCATGGGGGCAATGGCAGCAGCTGCCTTAGACTGTGGGGTGGATGGGGAGATGGTCTGCCCATGGGTCACATGAGCCTCGGCCTGGTCTCCATAAGGTGGGGTGTGCGTGCTGCTCCTGCTGCCCCCTCAGGCCACTGCTGGAAGCCTCCCCAGGTGGCTGAGGCCCAGGCAGGGTGGGGGAAGCCACACATCTGGGATCCCCTGGCCACAGTGCCCAGGGGGCCAGGCCTGCCTCCTTCAGCGGTGTCTAGGCCTCACTGCAGGGCCCCTGCCCCTGGGCCACAAACCCCTGCGCCTGTCGCCCCCACAGGGGTGATCATGGCGTGCAGCACTTGCGCCTTTGGCGCCTACTTCAAGCTGACCCAGGGCCGCTCTGGCAACGCCTCCCACGCGGACCTCTTGGCGCCTGTCTCCGCGGAGCCTGTGAACACCAGCACGGCGCTGGCCTGGCTAGCTGTGGGCAGCATGTGCCTGTTCATCGCTGGTGAGAAGGGTCCCTGTCAATCCCTGTGCCCTGCACCCGTGGGTCCTACCCAGCTTCACCCTTCTGTCCTGAAGGTCCCAGCTCTGGGATTATAGCTCTGACCCTTGTGGGACACTGCGCCAGGCCCTTCTGTGTCTTTCACCCAAGCCCCACAGCAGCTCTGTCCTTGTCCCAGAGATAAGGCCTGGTGCCTAGGGAGGCGAGCAGCTCTCCAGGGCCTCCAAGCAGGAAGGCACAGAGCTGCCCAGCCCGGGCGTCCAGGCCCCCGACATCATCTTCCTCTGCAGGCTTTGCCTTGGGCTGGGGGCCCATCCCCTGGCTGCTCATGTCCGAGATCTTCCCTCTGCACGTCAAGGGCATAGCGACTGGCTTCTGTGTCCTCACCAACTGGTTCATGGCCTTTCTGGTGACGAAAGAGTTCAGCAGCCTCATGGTGAGTGGGGCCATGGCCTCCCCCTTGGGCAGCCAGCGGAGAAGCATTTGTTACAAAAGACTCAGGCTTCTTGGCCTTATGTGCAGGCTGAGGCCCCATGGGCCCAGGATGCCAGGCATCTTGACAGGGTGAAGTGGGGCCAGTGGCCAGGCAGACGAGGAACCTAGGCTGTGGCCCTGCAGGGATCTTCTGTCTCCTTGCTGGGAACACAACACAGCCGCTTGCTCGCCTGTGAGCCCCAGCCGCCGTCTTGCTGAGAGACAACCACAATGCCCCAGCCTTGGCTGGAAGCAGAAGGCGGGGGCAGCACCCTAAGGAACACGGACTCGGCTGGTCATTTTGCTGCTTCCTAAGGTGGATGACCATGCAGGCCTGTTCCCCCCACCCCCAGCCCCCAACCAGCAGGGCGGCCCCAGAGCAGATGTGCAAGTCTGCTCAGGGTGTATTCCCGCCAGGGCTGCCAGGGGACAGGGTCCGTTCGCAGTCAGGTCCAGGGAAGTACTGGGCTGCAGTGGGAAGGGCATCCAGGAGGGCACAGCAAGCACTTCAGGGGCATAGAGGAAGAGCTGGGGCCAGGTATGGTGACACATGCTTATAATCCCAGCACTTGGGAGGCTGAGGCAGGAGGATCAATATGAGCTCAAGACCAGCCTGGGCTACAAAAGTGAGCTCACAACCAGCCTGAACTGCATAGTGAAGACCTTGTCTCAAAAAGACAAAAAATAGATAGACAGATAGATAGATAGATAGATAGATAGATAGATAGATAGATAGATAAGAGCTGGGGAGGGCAGGCCCTGGGCCCGGCACCTGCAGCATGACCTCTTTGACCCCAAGGACTGCTCCTTGCTCCCTCGGTGCTCCTGTACTCCACCTGGAGTATCCCCAGGTGCTCCTGAGGCTGAGGCATGTGCCCAGAGGGACACCCAGCAGCTCACCTGCCCCTTGGCACCGTGAGAGAAGCCTCTGGGGCAGGGTCCCAGGAGCAGGAGCCAGCTGCCACTTGACAGCCACTTCATGGACAGGAGCCTTGGTCTCCCCACACACAGGAATGCCTTGGCTGGTGCTCGGCCAGGCAGCCAGTGGGGATGGGGGTGGGGGGTGGCATGGCCCTGGCAGGGCAGGTTGCGGGTGCCATGGGGGGGAGGGGGGCATGGGAACCCCCTACCCCATGGCCACATACATCTTTGTAGGAGGCTCTCGAGCCCCACGGCACCTTCTGGCTCGCCTCTGCGTTCTGCCTCTGCAGTGTCCTCTTCACTTGGTTCTGTGTCCCCGAAACCAAAGGAAAGACTCTGGAACAAATCGCAGCCCAGTTTGAGGGCTGATGACGGCCCTCTCTGTGAGCGATGCCCCTCCCAGCCGGGCTGGGCAGGGGGCATGGAGCGGCCTGGGCCTCAGCCTGAGCCTGGCGCCCCTGGCCGTGCCAGCCCAGGGCAGCTGGGAGCGGTGCCCCTCATGCTGGACCTCTAGGCTGACTGCCCATCCTGCTACCCTGGAGACTCAGAACATTGCTGAGGAAGGCAGCCCTCCGCACAGTCGCCTTTGTGACGCTGAAGAGGCCAAAGAGGAGCAAGCCAATCTCCCGGCTTCTGCTCTCTGCATGAAGAAGCTTCTGGAAGCTGAGTGCTGGACACCACCTGGAGCTCTCATTGCAGGCTCTCAATGCAGTGGCTGCACTGTCAGGAAGGAACTAGGGAAATAAAGATTTGACTTAGAAACCAAGTCACGGCCTCTCTGTGAGCCCAGTTGGAGGGGAGGGTGTTCCTGCGCTTCCACAGAGCCCCCTCCCCGACAGCCTATGGAGGCTGTGTAAGCCTGGGCACTCGCAGGCAGGTCCTGTTCTTTTCTTGGGCTCATTTTTCTGAATCTTTAACCATTAAGCCTGTTCATTTTGTTTTTTTGGTTGTTTTTTTTTTTTTGGTTTTTTTGAGATGGGGTCTCGCTATGCAGTTCAGACTGGCCTTAAGCTCACTTTCATAGACCATGCTGGTCTTGAACTCACACAGATCCTCCTGCCTCAGCCTCCCAAGTGCTGGGATTACAGGCATGTGCCACCATGCCTGGCCTAAGCCTATGAATTAAAAAAAATTAAAGGCCTCTTTCTTACCTATAATCCTAGCACTTGGGAGGCAGGAGGATTGGTGCAAGTTTGAGACCAGATCAGCCTGGGCTAAAAAGTGAGCTCACAACCTGCTTGAACTGCATAGCAAGACCCTGTCTCAGGGCCTGGGAAATAGCTCAATAGAATAAGCACTTGCCTGGCAAGTGCAAGGTCCTGAGTTCAATTCCCGGTACCGCAAAAATAAAAAATAAAATAATAAAGTAAAATAAAAGTTAAAAAAAAAAACCCTGTCTCAAAAAGAGCAAAAAAAAAAAAGCTTCTTTCTCTTTCACTTAATGGAGCCAGAAGGCTTTTACAAATTTATCTTTCTTGGGGCCTGGAATTCAGCTCAGTGGCACAGCCCCTGCCTGAGAACTATAAGGTCTTGAGTTCAATTTTGGCACACCTCCAAAAAAATTACTTTTGTCTCTTCAGTAACATGTCTATTATAGGAAAATTAGGAAACTTTTTTTAATGTATTTGGTATGCAGCTTGGACTCGTAGTGATCCTCCTGTTTTCAGCCTCCCCAATGCTGAGATTATAGGCATGCACCACCATACCCAGTCCTTGTGGCCAGCTCAGCGTGCCCAGGGGTAGGGTCAGCACTTGTGGTGCCAGGGATGGAACACCTGTCCCTGCACTTGCCTAAGCAGGTGCTTAGTCCACGGAGCTATCTCGCCAACCCAGGAAACAGATTTATTAACAGGAATTATTTTTATAGCAGCTAACCGCCTGCTAAGTACTGCCTTAACAAAGTGCTTTACAAATATTGAATCGTTTATTTGAATGAATAATAAAATATTCCCAGCCAACTGTTGGGAGAGATAACCTCTGTGAAACTCTCACTTCTGTTCTGGAAGATCTGACATCTGTGCCCCCTGGTTTTGCTAAATGGTGGAACTGTTCTTCCATGGCCCAGCTGGGCATCGCCTGTCCAATATGTAAGGCACCCCCGGGGAGGATTCCAGACCTCTAGAAGATGCCCTGGCAGCGGGCCAATGTCAGTACCATGTGCAGAGAGGCCTGTGGGATCCACAGCAAGATCTGCAGCATCCTCGAGTTCCCTGGGGGACTCGTGTGGGCAGGAGCATCTTCTGAGGAGCTACCCGTCTGCAGTTGTTTCCCTGATGCCTGAGCAGTGGTCATGGGCTGGGCTGAGAACTGTGCTGCTTTTTTGTATCTCATTGCAGTAGTAGTGTAGGCTGAGTGTTCCTAATAAGAAAATGCTCTACAATCTGAATTTTTGGAGGTGTTTTCTTTACTGGGACAAGATAGCAGATACCCGAAAGTTAAAAGAGGAAATATCCATTTTGGCTCAGAGTTTGTAGATGTCTCTGGGTTAGGTGGCTCCAAGGCAGGGCAGCAGGACAGAACGTGGCTGAGGAGAAACAGTCCACAGCAGAGCTAGCAGGAAGCAGCCAGCCTCCCTTCCCCTTTTATTTCACTCAGGCTACCAGCCTATTGGTTGGTGCCATCTACACCCACGGTGGGCCTCCCCGTTATCCACACTTAGAACTACGCTAAACCAGTCAGTGGACTAATTCAGTTCTCACACACCCTGAATCCATATTCACACGCTATGCAGCCGCCTCCAGAAAGGCCCGCCTGAACACACGAGGCTTTGGTGGGCCTCTAGCTACAAGCCATGACAGGGTCCCAACACGACACTCCAAATCAGTTTGGTTTTTAGGCTGAGCGTGGTGGAGCACACCTGTAATCCCAGCTACTTGTGAGACTGTCACCTAAACAATCACAAATTCAAGGCCGGCTTGGGCAATTTAGCAAGGCCCTGTCTCAAATAAAAAATGAAAAGGGCTGGGAACATAGCTCAGTGGCATGTGTGAGGCCCTTGGTTCAATCTCTAGTCTTTAGGGCTCTTTGGATTTTTTTTTTTTTAGGACCGGACTACAGGGTCTACAGGGTTTCACTACGTAGGTTGAACTCCTAGGGATCTGCCTGTGTGCAGCCTTCCATGAGTTGGGATTACAGGAACACGCCACCACACCGTCTCAATCTCAGTCTCAGCATGCCCTTGGGGCAGGGCTGGCATAGCAGGCCAAGGATCAGGGATGAACCCGGTCTGCCTGAACAGGCGCTTTAATCCACTGACTGAGCTATTTGGCTGGCCCTGGAGCTCTTTGGATTCTGGATGTGCAGATGAGGAATCCTCAACTATAAAGTCTACACATACTCCAAAAGCCAAGACTCTCGAACTCAGGACCTTGTACTTGCCAAACAGGCGCTGAGCTATATCCCAAGCCCACCAAGACTGTTTTGAAAGACCTTTCTGTTCCAGTGATTTCAGATAAGGACCATTCACCCAAGAACAGGGATACCATTAGCAAAGTGTTTTCTGTTTTTTATTTTTGAGAGGGTATCACTATGCGCTTCAGGGTGGCCTTGAGCTCACTTTGTAGTCCAGGCTGGTCTTGAACTCGCACTGATCCTCCTGCCTCAGCCTCCAACTGCTGGGATTACAGGCATGCGCCACCACACCCGGTTTGTCTTAGCTTGTTTCAGTTCTGGAAAGCTCACCCATTGAGTCTCATCCCCTTGTGGCTCATGTTCAAATACTGTCTTTTCTCTAGACTTGTAAAACAAATTAGATTGTTTTTGTTTTATTGGTATAGATGATTGAACTTGGGTCTTTGCGTGTGCTAGGCAGGCACTTAAATTGAGCTATATCCCCGGCTTGTAGCAAATTCGATTTGTATGTGCTTGTAGTAAATGATTGAAACAAATCCCAAGTGCAAATGTTTCAGATGCTCATTGAGTCTCGCCAAACTGAAAGTCCTGTCATGCATGCTGTGTGCTAATTTCAGTCGAAAACCATGGCCGTCGCCTGACATCTGCATTTTTTTTTTTTTTTCTGGAACTGGGGTTCAAACTCACAACCTTGCACTTGCCAGGCAGGCACTTGTGCCACAGAGCTATCTCCCCGGCCCCGACATCTGCATTTTGGGCCCTGTCCACATTTCTCATCTCTCTCTCTCCCTCCCTCCCTCTCTTTGGCAGACACACAGCCCTAACCCTATCACCAAATAAAGACTGCCAGATACAAATCTGACACAGGATATAAGGCTGTGATTTTTTGTTTCTTTGTTTGAGCTCCTTTTTTTCCTCCCCCCGCCTTTTTGAGACAGGGTCTTGCTATACAGCTCAGGCTGGCCTTGAGCTCACTGTGTAACTGGATGGCTTTGAACTCACAGTGATCCTCGTGCCTCAGCCTCCCTCAGTGCTGGGATTACAGGAGTGCATAATCATGACCTATTCTTCAGTCTTTTTATAAAAAGAATTAACTTTAAAAAATAGTGGGGCCAGCCTGATAGCTCAGGAGACTAAAGCACGACAGGCAGAGTGCAGCAACCAGGGCTCCATCCCCAGCCCACCGCGCTGGCCCCACCACCAGGGCATGCTGAGACAGCCATCGAGACTGGGCGTGGTGGCTCACACCTGTAATCCCAGTGCTTGGGAGGCTGAAAACAGGAGAATCACTATGAGTCTGATCTACATAGTGAGACTCTGTGGACCCTGTATCCCCTGTACTAAATGCATAAAAATAAATAGAAAATACTTTAGATCCTTGGGTTCTACTTTAGGAGTAGAGTTCCCAAATAATTTTTTTTTTCATGGGACCGGGGTTCGAACTCAAGACCTTGTACTTTCCAGGCAGGCACTTGTGCCACAGAGCTATCTTCTGCACTTGCCAGGCAGGCACTTGTGCCATGGAGCTATCTTCCCAGCTCCCTACTTTAGAAATGTTATTATAAAAGTAATATGCTTGTGTCTTTAAAATTTTGACTGAAACAATATATACTCATGAAAAATGACTCTTGGGCCAACTAGATAACTCAGTAGACAACTAAAGCATCTGCTTAGGCAGGCACAGGGACAGGAGTTTGATTCCCGGAGTGCCATGGCAGCCCTGCTCCCAGGGTGCACTGAGATTGCAACTAAGACTGGGTATGGTGGTGCCCACTTGTAATCCCAACTCACTGGAGGCTGAAAACAGGAGGATCACTATGAGCCTGATCCACATAGTGAGACCCTGTAGACCTTGTACTAAATACATAATAAAAAGAATAATGATCCTGGGTCCATTCCAGATGAAGCAGTTAAAGAGTTCCTGATGTTAGGCCAGGTGTTCTGGCACACACTTACTGTAATCTCAGCACGTGGGAGGCTGAGGCAGGAGGAGCACCATGAGTTTGAGGCCAACCTGAACCTGAACTATCAAGATCTTGTCTAAAAGAATACAGAGCAAAAAATATCTAACACAGTATAAGCCATGTAAATAGTTGTGAATAATGACAAGGAAAAGTCTCTGTGTTCAGTGCAGACATAATTTTCTTCAAATGTGTTTGATCCTTGGTAGGTTGGATCCTCAGAGGCATAACCATGAATATGGAAGGCTGTACGCATTGCCCAGCCTTGGTGGACCCAGAGAGGGTTCTGGGATGCACTCGGAGCAGTTAGAGGATGGTACGTCCTCACTGAATTGGCCCAGAGCCTTTGTGGAAGGCCCAGAGCCTTTGTGGACCTGGGCCTGCCTGGCATCTTGCCAGCTGGAGCCCCAGGCTCAAGGTGAACTCAGAGAGAAGCGGGCATGTGGGACAGGAGACGGGCTCACTGTGACTCCTAAGTTTACTTCTCTAAAGCTGACTCAGAAGAATCCTTTTCTCTGATATAAAAACCACTGATACATGGCTTCAAATTACTACTATAGCTGGGCATAGTGGCACCCAACTGTCATCCGGGCACACACCCAGGAGGCAGGAGTAAGAAGATCACCACTAGCTGAAGGCCAGCCTGGACTACATGAGACGTTGTCTCAAAAGGTAATAACAAGGGCCAGGGAGATAGCTCAGGGGCACAAGTATCTGCCTGGCAAGTGCAAGGTCCTGAGTTCCATCCCCGGTTCCACAAAAAAAATAGTAACAAGAGATAGATCATTGGACTAAGGACCTGCTTTGGCAAGTGCAGGGACCACAGTTCGATCCTGGTCCTGCATGCCATGCTGGCCCCACACCAGGGCACGCCCGTGGTGGCACACACCTATGATCCCAGCACCGGGGAGGCTGAAAACAGAGGATCACTTTATGTGCAAGCTGCGCTGGGAGGCCCTGTACCAAATACATAAATGAAAAATAAACAAATACATAAAATAGTAACATAAAATGCAAATCTTCAAGAATAGGAGCCCAGCATGGTGGTGCACACCTGTACTCAGGATGCTGAGGCAGGAGGATCACTTCGAGTTCAAGGCTAGCCTGAGCCATAAAAATTAAAAATTAAAAAAAGATGGGGAAGGGAAAAACTAATAAAATATTCATACAATACAATTATATCAGTATTATTCATTTTATTTTATTTTTAAAGTTTATTTTATTTTCTTCAACCACATTACATATTTGTGTTTTGGCCGGCTCAGCCTTCCCTGGGGGATGGGAAGCGGCGCAGCACGTGAGGCCTGGCATCGAGCCGCGGTCCCGGTGCAGTGGCCTAAACTTCCCGACGCACGCGCTTTAGACCGCTAAGCCGTCTCACCAGCCCAGTATTATTCACTTTAAACCTAATGCGAGTAGACTAAAAAGTACAGTCTCATGTCAGTAAACTTAAATTATTCACGAAGGAATATTCTTTTCTTTTTGAGACAGCGTCTCACTATGTAGTTCAGGCTGGCCTTGAGCTCACTTTTATAGCCCAGGCTGGTCTCGAACTCGCACGCATGCTCCTGCCCCTCCGCCCACCGAGGGCTGGGATTACAGGCGTGCACCACCACGCCCGGCTACCCAGGATCTTGAGGAGGACCAACAAGGTGGGGACGGGCTTCCAGCGCCAGCGCAGGTCTGCACACGCGCCGCAGCCAGCGTTCCCAGGATCCTTGGCGGGACGTCACTTCCTGCCCCGAGGCCCCCTAGTTTGGAGTCCCTGCGACTGAAAGATGTGCAACAACAAAAAAAATCAAGATGGCTATTAGTTCCAGGAGCGAGAACAAGCGGAAACCTCTCTGGGAAGTATGGTTCGGGAGGCAAAGAGTAAGGCTTTGGTCTGCAACAAATGGTAGAGACTTCTGGGAAATGGAGTCTAGTGGGCGGTAGTGGGCTTATGCGCATGACCGGAAGTGACGCGTTCGTGCGTCCGCTTGGGGCGACTGCTGACTGACGCTTAGTAGCGTCTGGTATAACATTTCTGATCTGGTTTTCGATTTTTGTGGTGGGGCTTTGTTTATATTTGGCTCTTTTTTTTTTTTTTTTTTGAGATAAGGTCTTGCTTTGCAGTTCAGGCTAAACTCACTTTGTAGTCTAGGCTGGCCTCGAACTCTCCGTGTTCTTGCCTCAACTTCCCGATTACAAACAGCGCCCTCCGCCGGCAGGAACAGGGGCTTGTTGCTCACGCATCAGAGCAGCCCTGCAAGTTAAGAGCCCAGGCTGCTGCTGTGCGAATAGCACTGTAAGAAGGGGGTTCCTGGGAAGAAGGATGGGACATGAGTTCGATCCCCAATACCAAAAAAAAGGATGGGACGAACCCAGGAACTCCTCTACCACTGTTTCCAGTTCTTTTTTTTTTTTTTTTAATCTTGTCTTTTTTGAGATAGGATCTCACTGTGCAGTTCAGGCTGACCTGGAACTCACTAGGTCGTTCAGGCTGGCCTCGAACTTGCAGCAGTCCTCTCGCCTCAGCCTCCCGAGTGCTAGGATTACAGGCGTGCGACCCCACGAGGGCCCAGCCATGCCAGCCCTTCTTGAGTCAGTCGGGGATGCTTATGAAAGCTGGGAGGTACCAGCCACGTCTCTTAACCAGTGTTTCGCCTTTGAGGAAAGGACAGAATAAACTTGAACTATTTTATCTGGAAAAAACTGTAATCAAATAAAATAATGTTTTTGAACACATTCAGATATGATACTGAAGAAATGTGTGAGAGTCTTCAGCACCGAGACGTGCACCGTCGGCCTCTTGGTCGAGGCCTCCGTTTGGTCTTGCACTGGACGAGTGAAGCGGGCGCCTCCCGCCCAGAGAGTCGTGTGGTCTTCCCCAGCGACCTGGGAGAGTAGGTTGGATGAATGGTTGGTTATCCTTCCCCCAGGCTATAAAGAGGACAGGGCGCACTGCGGCGCGGCAGGTACCACTCAGCAGGCGGTCCCAGTGTCTCGATCTGTTGGCTGCTTCTATTCAGATTTGTATCACACGCCGCGATATTCGTGTCATCCTTTTGAAGACCCGATTCTTACTGAAGCTTGGTTTTTTTCACAAAATTTAACCATCACCATTAGTTAGCTCCAGAACAAATTCATCCCAGACAGCAAAGCCTCATGCGCAGGTAGTCACTCCCCTTCCCCCTTTTCCAAAAGACCCAGAGAGCCACCGGTCTACCGTTTATCCACGTGTGCGCCTAGGACAGCCACGGTAAGTGGACTCACAGCGTGCAGCCTTTTGTGGCCGGCCACCATGAGTTAGCACAGTGTATCCACGATTCATCTGTGTTAGTGCCTGGAACCGTATTTATTTATTTTTGGCTTTTGAGGTAGGCTTTGCAGTTCTGACCGGCCTCTAACTCGCGGCGGTCCTCCCGCCTCAGCTCCCGGTGTGCTGGATTAGAGCCTCATTCCTCCTTAGGGCTGGATAACCCTGGGTTGTGTGACTGTACTGCGTTTTGCTTGTCCGTCCTTCAGACCAGGGATGTCTGAGTTTCCGCTTTGGGCTGCTGCGAACGCGCAGGCGCGAGGCTTCACGCGCAGGGGCGCCTGTGTCCCGTGGGTGTGGAACTGTAACCCTTGGACTCTCCCAGGCACTGCTGCAGTGTTTTCCCCAGGGGCTGGACGCGCCATGTCCATCCTCGCCAGCGGTGTGTGATGGCTTCGGTTCCCTGCATCCTCATCAATACTTATGACTGTCTTTTTCAGCAGAGCTATCTCAGTGGGTGTAAAGTGACGCGCCACCGTGGTTTCACGTGCTGTTCTCCAACGATGCTGAGTGTGGCTGTGCCTAGTGGCTACTTAGAGATGTTGCTTAGAGAAATGGTTCGTCAAATAGTTGCTCCCCACCTTTTTTTTTTTAATTTTATTTATTTATTTGTTTGCTTGTTGTGTTTGTTTCTTTATTTATTTATTTTGTGGCTGGCTCAGCCTGCCCTGGTGGTGGGGCTGGCGCAGCATGTGGTGCCGGGGATCGAACTGCAGTCCCCGCAGTTGCCTGAGCCCTCCTAAGCAGGCGCTTTAGACCACTGAACCATCTCGCCGGCCTCTCCCCCACCTTTTTTTTACTTTTGTCTTTCTTTCTTTTTTTTTTTTTTTTTTTTTTGAGATATTGCCTCACTGTGCAGCTCAGGCTGGCCTCTCACGGTGATCCTCCTGTCTCAGCCTCCCAACTGCTGGGTTTACAGGTGTGGGCTACCACACCCAGCTTATTGCCCACCTTTAAATTGAGTTAGTTGGGGGCCAGGAAGACAGCTCAATGGCACAAGTGCCTGACTGGCAAGTGCAAGGTTGTGAGTTCTAATCCCAGTCCCACTAATAAATAAATAAATAAATTGAGTTGTCTTTTATGTGATAAGAATTCTTTTTTTTGTAGCTTGATTTATATTTAATATTTATATTTTCTTTATTTTTATTTTATTTATTTTTTAATTTTATTAATTTTTAATAGTAGGACAGCCACAATAATTAATACAATGAATATTGCTGTTTTCATAGTAGCTGTTCAGAGTACAAGGTGCAGGCATGATAATTTTTCTTTTTTCTTTTTTTTTGCAGTACCGGGGATTGAACTCAAGACCCTGTGCTTGCCAGACAAGTGCTTATTCCACTGAGCTATCTCCCGGGCCCTAGATAACTTTTCTAAAAAGAATTCTTTATATAGTATGGATATTAGATCCTTGTAAATAAAATGTATGATTTGCAACTACTTTCTGAGTTTTTATTTTCATTTTTGTGATGGTGTCTTTTGAAGCATTTTTTAATTTTGATGAAGTCCAGCTCATCTCTTTTTTTCTTTTATTGTTTATGGTTTTGGTCTCTTATCTGATCTGAGGTCACAGAAATTCCTGTTTTCTTCTGAGAGTGTTAGCTCTTCAGGTCTTTGATATATTTAGAGTCAGGTTTCCCATATAATGTGCTTTTTTTTTTTTTTTTTTTTTAAAGAAACCTTATTTGTTTATGTCATGGCGGGCTCAGCCTGCTCTGGGGTGGGGCTGGCACAGCATGTGGTGCTGGGGATTGAACCAGGGTCCCTGTCGTTGCATAAGCTTGCCTAAGCAGGTGCTTTAGACCCCTGAGCTATCTCGCCAGCCCTATAATGTTCATTCTTCAGCCTGTAGATATCCGGTTGCCCCATGTTAAACAAAAAAGAAAAACCTGTTTTTCCTCATGTAATTTCTTGATACCTTTGTTAAAAATAAATACCCCGTAAGTACACAAGCACAGAGCTATCTCCCCAGTCCCCTAAAATACATTTAAAAAAAAAAAAAAAGTTTTTGTTTTGTGGGTATCTTTGTTTGGTTGGTTTTGGTTTTTTGAGACAGTGTCTTGTTGTGTAGCGCAGGCTGGCCTGGAGCTCGCTGTGCGCTTCCTCCCACAGTCTCCCGGGTGCTGGGATTTCAGGCTCTTTCAGTTTGTTTGTTTGTTTGTTTAAACACAAATATGTGTTATCTGTAAATAGGATTGCTTTTTCCTTTCCTTCTTCGGCCCCTGTTTTCCTTAACTGCCCTGCCTAGAACCTTTAGTCGAGCATTGGATAGACGTGGGGAGAGCGGAGACACCCTTGTCCTCTCTACCCTAGAGGTCGCTGCACCCCTAAATGCGAGGTTAACGTTCAGTTCTTCATCAAGTTGAAGTTCACTTAGACTTTGTTGCGTGTGTGTGTGTGTGTGTGTGTGTGTGTGTGTGTGTGTGTGTTTTAATGAGCAGAACAGATTTACTGGGAAAGAAAGCTCCTGTTCCAGAGAGGGACAGGAGGGGGGTTCTGAGTGGGTGGCCCCGCGTTTTTGTGTTTGATCATGAAAAACGTTTTGCTTTTTTAAGCGGTCTGTTCCGTGTGTGGTGAGCCGATCTTGCTTTGGCGTCAGACCCCACGGATCCTTCATCACCTCTTGCGCTGCCAAGCAAATGCCTCAAAGGCACAGAGCCGCTTTCTCCAAAGGGCTAATGACCCGGCGGCGTTCCTCAGCTGTCTGTCCATATGCACACTGGAAGAGTCACCGATCTCGGCCTTTGAGTGGCTGTCGCCCTCGTGTGCCCTGTGTGAGGACACTGACCTCCCACCACAGGTCTGCAAAGCCAGCCGAGCGCCCGCAGCTGCAGTGTGACCTTGGAAACCCTCTTCCTGGTGCGTACTGATGCTCACTTCCGTGCGCGAGTGCCCCTCCAGCACTGCCTTCCAAAGCCGCTGCGGCCCTTCTGGCAGAGGGAGGGGGGGGGGAAGGGAAGGGGAGGGGAGGAGGAGCTTGCTATTCCTGGTAGGGTTGGTTTGGGCTTCCCGGACCTAATTACAAAACTGATGCATCAGGTGGGAAATATAGAAAATGCAAAAAATTAAAAAGCACCTTAAGCTCACATTTTGTCTTTTCATATTCTGCTCTATATTTTCCCACAGTGGGTTTGTTCATCTCTGTAACCTTATTTCCACGTAGCAGGATGTGATGAGCATTCTCCCATTTGAGTATCCTACCAAATCATGTTAAGACAGTCTCACTGGACAGTCTCACTGTGTGGTCCAGGCTGGCCTTGAACGTGCAGAGCCTCCTGCCTTAGCCTCCCAAGTGCTGAGATAACAGGCGTACATCTCCTTAACCAGCCCAAATCACTTCTAAGATATTTTTCCGTGTATTCCTATCAGAGTAGGAATTCTCTTCCCTTTTATTCTAAAATTTGATTAGGTAATGGTGTTTATTTTTAAAAACATTAGTGACAGGCCAGCCTCCATACCCTCCTGCATACTTGCTCACCAAGGGAACCCAGCACGACCAGAAGCCTGTTCTTGCCTCAGAAGCTAGGCCTCGTGGTCACTAGAGACAGCCCTTGGGGAGCTGGAGCCTGGGACCAGGGAGCACTGAGCTCACTCGCAGCGTCCTCTCTGCAGGACAGCTTGTCCAGCGGTGGCAGCTAGCCTCACGGGAAGACTCTCACTCTAGTGCCAAGGACCTAGGGAACCCTACATGCAACCCAGGTGCCAAGAGCCCTGTCTAGCCATGGAGGGGGGAGTTGCAAGTGACCCCATCAGGAGGTCCAAATGGAAGAGCAGGGAAAGGAGTCAGAGGCATGGGAGGTGGTGACACGCCTGTCTCCTGGGCCTGGCAGCCTCTTCCAATGGCAGGGCACACCTTCCTTGGGCCAGACTTCTGGTCAGCCTGCTTCCCTCCTTCTGGACCCAACCTCTGGTTGTCACCAATACCTTCTCCAGCACAAGTTGGAGGCCTGCTGCTCCAGCACCACACCCCGCACGACCGTGGCCTTAGCTTGGTTCCCAGCTGACTCCCATGCATGCACTTTCTAGCACAGGAGGGTGCTGTTATTCACCCCACTTTAACCTTTACCTAGGGTGATGATGTAAAGGGACCTTGGGTGGAGCCGAGGGCTGGCCAGATAGCTCAGCAGAGTACAGGAGCTGGAGCTCCCCAATGTGCCATGCTGGCCCTGTGCCCAGGGTGTCGCGATAGTGGAGTATGTGATCCCAGCACTTGGGAGGCTGAACACAGGAGGATCACCGAAGTACAATTGCATAGTGAGACCCTGTATGAAATACATAAAATGAAAAAAAAAAAAAAAAAAAAAAAAAACACCCAAGGCCAATCTTTTCTGGAATCAAAAGCCCTCCAAGCTGCCCAGTCTGTCCCAGTATCTCATCATGTGTTCAGTGGCCTTGAACTTTGTGGCCCAGGTTAGTCAACTTGCACTCCTTGTGAGATTGTAGCTGCGTACAAGGCCTACCTTTCGGTGAGTGCCGCGTCTGGACCCTCACAGGGTAGGTTTTGCGCTTCTGAGCTGCAGCTGTACTAATTTGTATCCTGGGATGTCAAGCCTCCCAGATTAAAGCTGCCTAGGGGGAAGGCTACAGATTTCCCTAAGTTTTGTTTGACTTGTTTTAAGAGTCTGTAAAAAGCAACCCTTGGGGCTGGTGAGTTGGTTCAGAGGTCTACAGTGCCTGCATAGGAAAGCTTAAGCAACCACACGGACCACGGTTCGATCCCCAGCACCACGCTGCACCAGCCCCACCCCCAGGGCAGGCTGAGCCTGCCATAAAAAAAAAAAAAAAAAAAAAAACGCTCATTTCAATTTCTTTCCCAAGTTTATCTCATACAGAGCAGAATGTTACTCACGCATCTGTCACCCAGGGTACCTAACAGGCCCTGCCACCATGGCCCCACTAACCACCCCACAAGGAAAGAGATCCCCCAAGAAAGTAGACTGCTGGTTGTCAGATCATCTTTTTATTGATGCGATCTTCTTATGCGCCTTAGCTCTGTGGAGGGAAAAAGATACTCAGTAAAGGAGGCCCCGGTCCTCACCTGCCCCCGGCTCCTCGCCAGCAGTGCCATTGGCCGCCGCAAGGCTCTGGCCAGCAGCAGTCACTTACGGCTGGGCACTCCACAACACCGTTGTTGATGTCGTCTATGATGTCATGAGGGTGCCGGCTGTCCACATTGCAGCCCACCGACTGGGCGGTCCCCAGGATCTCTTTAATGGTTCCTAGAATTAAGAGGTCCATCAGTGGAGCTCTTGTTTGGTTCTCTGGGCTCCCCACAATGCTCAGATGGATCAGGGGTATTTTCAAAAGCTTCACAGCAGGCAGGGGAGAGAATGACACTCATATCCTAATGCGAATCTGACTTTCAAACTGAGCAAGGACCCGCCAAGCAAAAACAACCCACACATCAGTGAAGGTGGTCAAACACTCCATGCTCTTACCAGAAAGTTCTCTGGCTAAAGACCGGTGCCGCATCTGCCGGGCAATGTTGACAATCTCATCAAAAGTGATGTTTCCGCTGTGCTTAACTACAGAAAAGACAGTAAAGCTCTCATCACAACCCGCAACAGAGACCACCCAGCATGGTCTCCCGCCTAGCTCTGGGCTGTTCCCATGCTTTCGGCACAGAGTCGCCCACATGGAGAACAACCCTGTTTCCTAAGCTGGGGTTGCTATCAGCTCACCACTGGATTGCACCAGCCAACGGAGAACTGGTCAGGTGCAGTGGCGGGTGGCTGAGGGAACCCAAGTCTACTGCGACACTATGTGTGTATGTGTGTATGTGTGTGTGTGTGTGTGTGTGTGTGTGTGTGTGTGTGTGGTGGGGGGGGAACACCAGTTGTTTTAAACAGAAGAATTATGGGGGAGGCCGAGCTCTGCTTGTTCCCAGTTGCTTCTTTCTGCCTCCTATCTCGCTCTTGCAGGCAGTGAGTGGGACCTGCCCGCCCTGGGTTTCACTGAGGTGAAAATGATTTCACTGAGTGTGCAACACCCTCACAAACCACTCTGAAAGCATTCGAGGCAAAGTCAACTCACTGTTTTTCTGCTTCTTTCTGTCTCTTGGCGGCTCCTTGAGGGCTTTGATGATCAGGGCAGAGGCAGAAGGCACCACCTCAATCTGCAGAGGAGATTTTATATTAACCTTACCCCATTCCAAGTGCATCGCGCTGCCACAGAAGGCCAAGCAGAGCTGGCGCGGGAGCCAGCCCTCGGGAACCAGAGACTGGGTTTGCTATCCATGAACACATCTCCAGCCTGGGGGAGGGCAAGTGTCCACCCACTGTCTCCAGTCCGTTTTTTTTTTTAATTACAGCCAGCTCAGCCTACGCTAGGGGTGGGGTGGGGTGGGACTGGCGCAGCATGAGTGGGGATCGAACCACAGTCCCTGCAGTTGCCTAAGCAGGTGCTTTAGACCTCGGAACCAGCTCGCCAGCCCCTTAGAGGAGAATTTATTTTTTATATATTATGGCTGACTCAGCCTAACACAGCATGTGGCACCAGGGATCAAACTGCGGGTCCCCAGACTGCCTGAGCAGGCGATTTAGACCACTGAACCATCGTACCGGCCCCTCCTGACACCTTCCCACCACAGCTCCCCAACGGCAACGGGACCCTTCCTCCAGAGGCCCCGAAAGCCACTGCCTCTGCTCTCCCTCAAACCAAGCACAAGCAGCGCATACCTGAGCCTGTCTGTTCTGAATCGTCAGTTTCACGGTAATCCGCAGACCCTTCCAGTCACCAGTTGCCTTGGCAATGTCATCTCCCACTTTTTTTGGAGACTGTAGAAATAAAGGCACGTAACTACACAGAGCCCAGGAGCCACCTGAAGCACCTACACCTATGTAGCTCATTGAGGAACCAGAGCCACCCTGGTGTAATGGACACGAAGGAGAGGACTTAATCTTGTCTAGGACTGTGAACTGCAGGATCAAGGAAAAAACGGGCCCCAAGCCTCATTCTAAAGACCTCTGTGTTAAAACACGGATTTTCAACTCTGGCTACCAAGAACCACCTGAAGAGCTTTACTGGGCTCCCACATCAGACCAATCTACCTGGCCAAAACAGAGGTCCGAGCATGTGCTACTTTATTAAACTCCCCACGGACCCTCTTTAATGCCAGTCAAACTAAGGGGCAAGGAGGCAGCACAAGACAAGGCTGGCAAAATAAGACGAAGTGGGGACCAGAAACAAGCCGCCAGCCAAGCCTGCCAGGTCGCCACCCCCACGCCACTGTATCTTAACGGTGCAGGGGCCATTTCCCCAACTAGAAAGGCAGCTGCCAAGAAGCCCGCAGCCCAGTGTCACTCGGCCCAAGCCCCTCCTAACCGTGTTGTAGACAGCCAAATTAAATAAAAATACAGACAGTCAGACAGGGCCAGGCCCTCGAGGACAATATGGAAAACAACTTGACTACACAGCTTCGCAACAGACAGGCACCCCAGTTGTGGGCAAGACCTTGAAACGAGTAAAGAAATGCAGCCACCTACTTTCTTAAAGTATCAGGGATTGAGTGTCAATCCCCCTAAAAGAGCCTAAATGAGTCAGGAACTCAACCTCAACAGGAAGAACCCTTATTCCGTATTCATACCCGCTTGCTACCGTGACTTACTTCCCAATTTGTTCCCGATTTAATCAATTTCACCTGAACAATGGTGTTTGTAATCTCATTGGTCGACCATGACTTTGTCCCACCTCGTGACCACCTAAGCGAGTTCCCCTGATTTTCACCTCAGGTCCGCCTTATCACATGGTTTTGCCCTATAAGACCCCTAAAAAAGACAATTTCCCGGGCAACACCCCAGGGTCGCCCTTCTGTTCCCCTCTTGGACAGAAGCTTTCTTTCCCAATAAATATTCTACTCTAAACCTCCGTCTCGTTCCTAAAATTCATTCTTTGGTTTTAGAGAACACGAACTCGCCCAAGTCTTTCAGGTTGGGAGATCGGTTTTTTCTTCCTGCATCCACCGCAGAGCCCTCACATCCCTCAGGAGCACGAACACCAAAAAAAGTAGCAGTTCAGTAACAAGGTCAAGCTCCGGGCCCGTTCCCTACGCGTGACGCTTGTATGGCGGCCACTGCAGCACACGGCTCGAGGCCTCATACGCGGGAACGGTTGGGTTTTGCACAAAGCAGAGCTCAGCTCCGCTCACGTAGGGAAACGTACGGTCGGCCCTCTGTGGGGGTGACTTACCAGACCCAAGGGACCGATCTTGGGAGCCAGGGCGGACGTGGCGCCGACTTCACCACCGGTGCACCTCAGGTACACTGGGAGAAAAAGAGGATTAGAGCCCCTGCGGAGGGCCCGAGCCGCAGCCCCCTCCCACGCCAGTCGGTGGCTGTTCTCCAAGCGGCGCCGAGCCCCTGCCCGGCGGCCAGGTAACGAGCCTTACCCTAAGGCACGCAGGCTTTGCAAGGTCGTCCGGGCCTCCCTCCCCATTTACACATGGGGCAGCTGAGGCCCAGAAAAGGAAAGCCCCGGACCCCGGCACAAAAAGGCATGCGGCGGGGGCCGCGGGAGGAGCGAGGTTCCATCCGCAGCCGAGACTGCAGGTAGGGCACGCACCGACTTTGATCTCGTTGGGGTCGAACTTGGGCGGCATGCTGGAGGTGGCTGGTGTCGGATGAACCCGGATTCGGGACGACCGAAGAAAGTTGCACCTTAGCCTCCTCCTAGCCGAAAGCCGAAAGACCGGAAGTTTCCCTGATCACGCAGGATATAGGCAGAAAGCACAATTCTCGCGAGGACGACTGGCTCCGCCCACCCTGAGTGATGTCCTTGTCGCCATGTTTCTTGTGGGCAGGCGCCTGAAGCCGGCTACCGGAAAGTCAGGTACCGCGGTGAGCTGGGGCTAGGGAATCGGAAAGGGCGTTGAGGGCATTTAGTGCAGGGAGCATCAGAGAAAAGGGGACTTCCGAGATCCTGGGCTCTGCTAATCCCTATGTTTCATTATCTTGAGGGTCACTTCGGGGTCCCAAGCACCCAGCCCCGGAACCCCGCCCATCCCTTGACGGGTCCGCAGCCCCACTCTAAGACCTCAGTGTTCGGCGTCTGCAGGCCTCTTCTAAGTTCTTGGTGATGTGTGTATTGTAGTTATCCCAACAGTCTGTCCAGGTCTACATCAGTACATCTCTTAATTCTACAATTCCGCGGAATCCAGAGTCTCAGACTTCGTTGTCCTGGTTTGCATGACTTTTTGAGATTTTGAGTTTTGTCCCCGCTCCTGCGTGTCCAGGAGTACCCGTGTCACGGATCAGCGATCCTGCACCCATGACCAAGCCCTCTAAGTGACCGGCCAGCCTTAAGGTCCACCCGGAAGGTCTGAACGTCGGGGACCTCACCGTCCACATAGCCAGGTCCGTCACTGCCCAATTCGGCCAGGGAGGATGGGTGTGGTTCTCCCCATCTGGGCGAACACCGGGGATGAGAATGAATGACGGATAGCAGAAAGCAGATTGCAAAGAACTGATTGAAACCCATAGGGAGCCATGGTCACTGAGGAAAAGGTTGGGAGAGCTGGGCATCAGGAAAGGGGTGAAGGAGAGCCAGGAACTGGGGAGTAGAAGGGTAAGCGCTGTCACCAAGGCGGGGTCGGGATGCCATTCCACATCCCTGCAGGCAGGTGGATGACCTGCTACCCAGAGCTGCTCTGCAGGCCTGGCAGCCTCCCGAGACAGCCCACGCCCCTCTTAGGACCTAGGGTGTGTCTTCAACTGCTTCTCTTTTCTCCCTACCTCCTGTAGTAGTTAGTGTTTGTCACATGTGTGGTTCTGTGTAGCTTCCATTTATTGAGCAATTAAATGTGCCACAACTGTTTTGGTTTTACATACATGAAACCATTTAATTTGCACAGAGCCCGGCATTACATTTTTCAGCTGAGGAAAACAGGCTCAGAGGGGAACAGAAATGACAGTTGATGGGAGGCAGATCCTGGGTTTAAACCATGCTGGATAATTGCTTTCTGTCCCATCACTGTCCTTTATCAAGCATGGATCGTTGCAGATACCGTGCAGGCCCTGGTGGGGCTGTGACTACCAGGCTTCCGAGTTCAAAGCAGTTTGCTTAGTGTGTGTTATTTGAGAACCGTGTGCGTTGAGAACCAGGTTGTTGGGCAACCTGCGCAGGATCGGGACTTGAAAGACGGGGGTTCCAGGCTGGTTTTGCTGCAATCCAAGGTACAGAACCAGATCACTGAGCTGAGCAGGTGTCAGTTTCTCCACTAGAAACAGGGCTGAGGTGAGAAGCAAATGGAATAATAACTGAGGGTGGTGAATCTGCTCAATGGGAAGGAACATCTGGGCTGAGGAAAAGGACCATAGAAAGGAAAAAGCTGTATGGTGGTATCCATGCAGGAGAGCTTGGGTATCTGTGCTGCTGATTTCTTCTGGTCTGTTGGGAGGAGCAGTGAATGCTTAAATTTTTTCTTCTTTTTAATTTCTTATACTTTTTATTTTTTTATTTTTTTACCAAGTCTGTATGTTTATCTGTGGCAATCTAAACAACTGATTTGAAGATAACATTGTGTAATATAGCAACCATTGTGAAATTTCTGTTATTTTGTTTAGTGAAATTCTGTATTGATTCTTTTTTTTTAAATTTTATTTATTTGTTTGCTTGTTGTGTTTGTTTGTTTCTTTCTTTCTTTCTTTCTTTATTTTGTGGCTGGCTCAGCCTGCCCTGGTGGTGGGGCTGGCACAGCATGTGGTGCCGGGGATTGAACCACAGTCCCTGCAGTTGCCTGAGCTTTTCTAAGCAAGTGCTGTAGACCACTGAACCATCTCACCGGCCCTCTGTATTGATTCTTTGTTTAAAAAAGTTATGTATTTAGTACAGGGTCTCACTACGCAGCTTGGACTCATAGTGATTCTCCTCTTTTCAACCCACCTCAGTGCTGGAATTACAGGCATGTGCCACCACGCCCGGACTCAGCGTGTCTGTGGGCAAGCCAGGGTGACATGTGGTGCTGGGGATTGAACCCTGGTCCCTGCGCTTTGTATAGTATCTTTTTTTTTTTTTTATTTTACCATTTTGTATTCTCTTATAAAAATAAAAGATTAACCATCTTTGGGTACAAGTGATGGCTGGCTGGTGCCCCGGTGACAGTGCTGCCGGGCTGGGAGTGACCCAGCAGCTGAGTCTGCCAGGGAGCATCCCTGGAAGCCCCTGAGGAATGTCCCTCCGGTAGAGGAGAGGCACAGCCCAGAATGGGAAAGGATAGCGCCACGGTTTCACAGTGGGTCGGTGGTGAAGGAGGGCCCAAGCCCGGGGCCCTTTGCCCGCCTTTCTGCTCCCTCCACGCTGTCCCACTGTTTACTGTTGCATCAACACAGCACAAAATAGCAAGCATGCAGCACGGGGACTGGGGCAGCGACGGGCGAGGGGTCCAGCACAAGAGGCTCGCTGTCCAGCAGGCCAGCTGCAGGGCTGGTGGTGCTGTGCTACCTGTCCTGGGTGCTGGGGCTGTCACAGGTCCCTAGGTGCCAACTTCTCTCCTGTGCCCCAGCATCCTGAAAATCACTCTGGGACAAGAGAAGGATGCCGCTCTTCTTCCGGAAGCGGAAGCCCAGTGAGGAGGCTCGGAAGCGCCTGGAGTACCAGATGTGTCTGGTGAGGGGACGTGGGTTTCCCTGCTCCTTCCCAGCCCCCTCTCTGCCCTGTGCCGTAGGGTTCTGCAGTCCCGAGCTGCAGGCCACCCTCCTCCCCTGCCCCTGCCGAGTGCCTGGCCCCTTCTAGCTGAGCACACTGATCCTTACTGGCCGTGTTCTCTCCCCTGCAGGACCTCAGGCTCTAGGAAAGCAGGGGTCATGGGCCACCCCCAGAACACACGGGGAAAACCGGCCTGTGCTGGTCCCTTGCCGCTTGGAGATGTAGCTCAGTGGGTGATTTCTTGCCTAGTTTGCTGCTGGCTCCATCCCTAGAACCACACAACAGATAAACCAGCATTCTTTTTTTCCTTAGGCAAAAGAAGCAGGAGCAGACGACATTCTTGACATCTCTAAATGCGAGCTCACTGAGGTAAACTGAGGGCCGTGTGTGGGCTATCAAATTGGTCTTTGCTGTTTTCTTAGATGTCCCCAGGAATGATGGATGTGAATTTGGGATTTAAAAAGCCAAAAGAGGGGTAGTGGAAGGGTAGGGGAGTGTGGGAAAGAACGAATCAGGTTATATGGTGTATAGGTACAAATTCTGTATAATGAATGAGGTCATTATATACACCTAAAACATAC
>PVKN010002411.1:0-42683 GCA_004027915.1 Capromys pilorides | reverse complement strand
CAAGACAGGTATCACTTATACATTGAAGCACTATTTATTAAAAAAAAAAAAAAAGAAAGAAATAGTTGAGACAACTCAGGTTTCCATGTGTAGGAGAGTGACTAAACCCTAGTATAAATGTTCCTTGGTTCGTTATGGGGTTGCCTCCCAATCAACCTATAATAACCCTGGAGTACCCTAATTAGCAGATGCATTTAATACACTTGACCTACAGAACAGCCAAGCTTAGCAACACAGCACTTGGCTGACTGGGAGAGAGAACTACAGCTCCCTGCCCCTGCCTAGCATCTTGGAAGAAAACAGTACTCTACATGGTCCTCCCAGAATAAGACCAAAAGCCAAAGCCCCCACCCCTAAACGCATATCATGTTCACACCATCATAAAATTAAACCATCGTATGAAAGTTGTCTGTGAATCCAAGCAACGGGTGGCACGCTGTGTATGTCTAACAACCAGCTTTGCACAGAGGCGTCCTCACATACCAGTGTCCCCATGAGCTATGACTTGTGAGGCCCCCTTTGCAGTGGAGTACACCTATCACCACCACCTTCACCCCTGCCATCCAGATGAGTGGGAAAGTTCCCTGCTAGCGGCCCCAAACGCCCAAAGTGCTTGTTAGTCACATCAGTCTCGTAAAGCTCCTGCTAAAAATGCAGAATCCTTTGTCAACCTGAGCAGCACCTAGGAGGTGGTATTTTCAGCTGTTGGCTAATGTTAGCATATGGTTTGTTTATTTGTTTGTTTTTATGTATTTGGTCCAGAGTCTCACTGCACAGATCGGACTCCATAGTGATCCTCCTGATTTCAGCCTCCCCAGAGCTGGGATTACAGATGTGTGCCACCATGCCCAGACTCAGTGGCCAGCTCAGCACACCCTGGGGGCGGGGCTGGCGCATCACAAAGGACCAGGGATGGAACACTGGTCCCCACGCTTGCCAAAGCAGGTGCTTAGACCACTGTTGGCTAACATTCATGCACACTAGGGCTGGAAAATCTCTGCATATGGAGCCATTTTTCACAGAGAAATGAAAAGAAAGATGCCTCGTATTCCTTTCCAAGGAGCCTAAATCTGCGAGAGAAAAGGAAGGTGCCGATTAATTTTTCAATAAATTATGTGGCTCCCTAGAATAACTCAGAATCAGCAGTAATTTCCTTAAAGGAGTCACTCCTCGACCTTGGTACTTTAACTACCACTAATATCAAATGATTATGGTCTGCATCACCTTCGCTTGTATCGCCCACTGGGGGGGCCAGTATGAAGGTGTGAACTCATTAGTGCTTAGAAATCTTTTGGTCCAACCAGCCTTGTTCAGAACTGGAAAACAGTATCTCCCCTTTGATGCAAATTTGTATTGTGCGACTTGGAAATCAGGCAATTGAAAAATATTAATAAAGACTAACCGTATGTTCCAATTTTGAAATAATACAGATCTTGCTTTACATTTATCCCTCTGGGAAATTTAGTCTTGAATAATGCATAGCTTCAGGAATGAATCCCTGGCACAAATTTCATAAGAGCTGATCCGCTCAGTGGGGAGACGGGGTGAAGGGCTCACTGTTAACACTGTCTTCCCTCTGACCCCCGCATTTCCCATAGGAACCTGCCCTCGGTTCCGCGGTGTTGTTTTTTAGCCAATTTCACGTGCTTGTTTTGCTTTATCTGTGGCTCAGGGGACGGAAACCCTGGCTTGAAAGATCCTAGGCAAGCGCCCGGCCCTTTGGCTGAGGCTTCTTAAATGAATCTCGCTGCGAGGCCTGTGCACGCACTCCTTCCGTAGAAATTCACGAAGCACCTACTGTGCGCCCTTGACGTTGAGTGGGCATGTCAAGGTGAGATGGACATTTCGGCTTTCGCGGAGTTTGTCTACTGCTCCATCTGTGCCAATAACCTGAGAAATACGTGTCGTTTCTGTTCCCATCTCAAAATAAGGAAGCTGGGGCTCAGCCTGGTAAGTCGTGCAGAAGCCATGGGGGCCTTCTGATTTCTAAGCTTGACAATCGCGCTATCTGCTGGGGGAGAAAGTGAATGCTTGGGCATCCAAGGCGAATTAGATCTGTCCCCCCTCCGTGAAGCAGCCACTTCCTCTGGGAGACTGCGCGCACACGTCCACACCTAGGTGGCCCGGGCTGGGAGGGGTGAGCCATGCACACACCTGATTGGCCACGCCTGTGTCACATGGCTGCTCTCCCTTCCCGCGAGCTTGGCAAGGCAGTGGCTGAGGGCACAGCTGGTTTCCCTGCCCACTCTGCTGGGGTCTCGGAAGCTGGGAGTAGGTACGGGGTGGGCACCAGAGAGTGTCTGCCACTGAGAAGGCTGAGGAGGGGCCTAAAGGCATGAGTGGGAATGTCCCCAACGGACAAGGATGGAGGGCAAGGCAGAGGGATCAGAGCTGTTTAAATGTCAGAGGTAGGGCAAAGCATCTGGTGCCCTCAGAGACGCAGAGAACGGAGCGGCAGCTGGAGGCTAGAGGCAGGCGGCAGACAGACCAGAAGATGAGGCTTTGAGCTGCTGCCCTGAGGAACTGTGGGTCTCACCTGCAGATTCCGGATGAGATGACAAGGAAGGAGCGCCTGACCCCCTCCTGGCCTGAGCACAGGACGCAAGTGTGGACAGAGCAGGGCGCTCTTATGCAACAGGCTCGGAGCTTCGACAAGTTAAACCTCTTTATTTATCCTCCCTCAGAAGAGTCTAGAGCCTAGGACGCATCACATTTTCCCTGGCCTCGGCTTCTGCAGATACGGACAGCCCAATATGTCCCAGAGGGTAAAAGAAAGTGGCCAGCTGCCCTGGGGTCTTGGGGCTCAGGAAGAGTGGCTGGGATGCCTGTCACGACGGCTACCCTGAGTACATGGCAGTGTTGACCACTGAACTGGCATCTCTCCACGCCTCTTGGCCTGCTCTGCAGCCGTGACTCAGGTTTGCTGATTCTGACAAGAACTTTCAGCTCCAAGAGTCTTACTTCTCCAGCAGAAGGGGGAACTCAGGGTCTCACCATCTATCACAAATACATCTGAACCCCCCCAGGAGCAACGGCTGCCTCACTCAGCACCCCGCTAGCTCAGATCTGTGGACTACTCCACGGTGAGGAAGGGGAGAAAAGAGAGGAAAACAGGTTTCTTTAATTCACATGTTCCAGCGATCTTGTAGCAGAGTGACTCAGTGCAGCGTGGTCCAAGATTTCATGCAAGGGCAGGGCCACAAAATTCTGAGTGGTCTCCTTGGTTTCAATGAAAGAAAAAATGACTTTGACATAGGCAGTCTCTTGGAGACACTGACCCAGCTTGCAGTGTACAGTGGACCCTTGAATTATGAGCTCAATTCATGCACAAGAGCTAGTAATAGTACAAGCTGATTGTAAGTCGTGACTATCTTTCCCATTAGAAGTAATGGAAATAGGGGCTGGGGAGATAGCTCCGTGGCACAAGTGCCTGCCTGGCAAGTACAAGGTCGTGAGTTCGAATCCCAGTTCCAGAAGAAGAGGAAGAAATAACAGTGGAGCCCCCTTCCATGAGAACATCAGGAGCCTGGCTCGCCGGTGCCCTTTCTCTCCTCGGGAGCTTCTGTAGCCCACCAGGACCTGCTTCTGGCTCACTAGGCCTCAACCTTTTCAGAACTAAAAATGGTCCAAGGTTGTCTGTGTCTGTCTTTCCTTAACACTGTTCTGCAGTGCAACATGACATTGTCATCACGCAGGAGGATTCAGGGATGGGCTTTTTCTGAGTCCAGGTGTGGCTTGTCTGCAAACGTGTGTAGCTCCGCCCATTTTTTCAGGATTCCTTTATTTCGGGAGGGGAACCTTGCTGCACTGATTGCCGATTCTCCCCCTCCTCATCAGAGTGCTCCTCAGCTGCCCCTCTCTGAGCTCAGCCCGCAGGTGTTGAAGTTTTCCTGTGGAGAGTTCATCTGCGTGTCCCTGCGCCAGCCCCTCCACATCACCACTGTCCACCTCCAGCCTCAGATATAGTGATAGCTTCGTCAACCATGAACTCTGCTATAATGACAGTGTCACTGACCACAGGGATAGTTGAAGTCTGGGCTCTTCTACGCCGCCTTCAAAGTCTCTCTCCTGCATAACTGTAGGCCATACTTTCTTCCAGGCAGATCTCAGGGTCCTTAGGGAGACATTGGCCCAGGCTTTCTCAATGAAGCTCACACAGGAGAGGATGTTGTCGCGCTCCTTCCAGAGCTCTCCAAGG
The DNA here is from genome assembly GCA_004027915.1 of Capromys pilorides. Lineage (NCBI taxonomy): Eukaryota > Metazoa > Chordata > Mammalia > Rodentia > Capromyidae > Capromys > Capromys pilorides. Next base: position 38,485 of record PVKN010002411.1, on the reverse strand, counting down.
GTTAAATCTGTGTCTGAGACCATCGGGAAGCGCTTTAGGCACAGCTCCGCGGCTTCTCACAGTTAGCTGTAACCTCCTGGTCCATGGGCTGCAGTGGAAGAGTTGTATGAGGTGGGAAGAGCCCGGCTGAGAGCCACGGGAGCTCTTCACCAACTCTCTCCCAGATCCCAGAGGGAGCAGCAGCACTGTGCCTGATGAGGACAGCCTGAGTGGAAAACCTGTGTCCTCCAGATACTTTTTCTTAAGAGTAGGACAGGTCCACTTGACTAATCCAGTCCTACTCAAAAGTAGGACCGAGCCCCTCTAGAAGCGGTAGTCATCCTACCCAGGCTTTTGCCTTCAATCTCCACACAGCCCCTGGCCGATTCATGACTTCACATTTTCTGAACACTCTGGGGGTCTCAGAGTGATAAACCAAGAGAGGCTTTGTCTCGAGGTCACTGCTTGCATTGACACCAAGCAATAAGGCTAGCCCATCCTTCATAGGCTTGGGGCCTGGCTTCTCCTTCTCTTTCTGGGTAACCTACCTTCTCCTCAATATTTTCTTCCAGAGAAGGCCAGATTCATCACAGCTAAAAGCTTGATGACAGGAGCTGGGGAGATAGCTCAGTAAAAAAAGCACTTGCCTGGCAAGCACAAGGACCTGAGTTCAATCCCCGGTTCTGAAAGAGAGAGAGAGAGAGCTTAATGAGAGCAAAAGCCATTTCTGTGCCATCATTTTGAAGTGGCACATGTAGTTTTCAGTAGCCCCTCTATGTGTGTATGTATATATGTATGTATGTATATACGTATGTATTTGGTTGTTACAGGCTGTCACTATGCAGCTCGGACCCATGGTGATCCTCCTGCCTTCAGCCTCCTGTGGCATGTGGTACCAGGAATTGAACCACGGTTCCCTAAGCTTGCCTAACCAGGTGCTTTAGTCCACTGAGCTATCTTGCCAGCCCTCAGCAACTCTTTTACTGGCACTGGCTGCTCCACCAGTTCTAGCAATGCTATCAGCCCCAATTCTCACTTTGAAAATTGTAAAACCATGAAACACTTCACCATCCTTGCCAGTGGGTGGACCACTCTTTACAAGCTCTGCATTTATAGCCCTAGCTCTGCACAGATTACAGACTGACCTCTGCCTTTTGCTCATCCCCATGGTAGTCTTTCTACCTTATCTAACGCTGTTGATCATGGCTCACAAATGTGAGTAACACCTTCAGCAACACCAGCTCCCTCACACAACACTTTTCTTGGTAAGATTGCTGAGACTGCCTGTAATCCCAGCACTTGGGAGTCTGGGGCAGGAGGATTGATGTGAGTTCAAGACCAGCCTGGGCTACAAAAGTGAGCTCAAGGCCAGCCTGAACTGCATAGCGAGACCCTGTCTCAAAAAGACAAAAAAAAATGTTGCTGAAATAGTAGATTTTGACATGCTGTACATATTAGTGAAGCTGGTCACATGAACACCACGCTCATATGTGTCTGCAAAGTCTTTCCACTGTGACTGCTTTCTTTGCCTTTCCTTTTTTCCTTCACTTCTTTTCTAGCTTTCTGGGGGTCATTTTGATAGCAATCATCATAGTGATTATAGAAAGTATTGATCATAATCATGTCCACAAACAGTGCCTCTAGCCAGATGGATGCTGATGTACACAGACCTACACTCTCCAGGCATCGCGGGTCTTTGTTTCCAACCACACAAGTGCCTGGCATTCAGGCTACCAGTCAAGAGTTTGAGGGCTGGGGAGATGGCTCAGTGGCACAAGCACCTGCCTGGCAAGTGCAAGGTCCTGAGTTCGATCCCTAGTACCAAAAGAAAAAACAAAAAAGAAATCCTAAAGACCGTGGATGTAAGTTAAACCTAAAACCTGGTCCTCACACCAGTAGTTCACAGGTAAAGCTGGCTGAAATGCCAGGGTCCACTGCACTGTCCTTCCCTGGCAGAGGGAGGGGTCCGGGCAGGACTAGCTGCCCCATGTCACTTTTCTCCCAAGATGCAGCAATTGGATCTGGCATGAACAACTGTCACGCTGGCCTCACAGATTTTTCACACCAGTTTGTGTTAGGCCAGGGGACACAGGATCTGTTTCTGTGATGGCTGGAGCTTGTCACCTTGAGGGCTGCATCTCTCAGAGATTCCAAAAGCACATGTGGGCAGCTGGTGGAGAGAAGGGTACATCAGAGGCAGAAAGGAAGAGCTTGCTGATGTTCTTCCACTTTTAAGACCAAGGGGCATTTCTGCGACATCCCCTATCCTAATCAGATTTTTGGTTGCCAACCTCAGACTACACTATAGGCCCAGCCGCAGTCCACTTGGCCCTGAGGTCCTGCAGGACTCCTAAGGAGGGCGGGTGGGGGGGACGAGGATGGGGATGGGATGGGAAGACAATATGACAAAGGGACCAGAGGGCTCTGAGGAGAGAAGGCTGGGTTAGGTTAGGGTTTGGTTTTGTTTATTTGTTTTTGTATTTAGTACAGGGTCTACAGAGTCTCACTACACAGGTCAGACTCATAGTGATCCTCCTGTTTTCAGCCTCCCAAGCACTGAGATCACAGGTGCATGCCACCACACATAGTCTCAGTTGCCAGCTCAGCACACCCCGGGGTGAGGTCAGCAAGGCGTAGGATTTGATTTTGACTCCTGCTGGTGGTTGCTTCTGGATCTTATGATGAAATTCTGTCCTCAGTGCATGACCCCTGGATGAGCAGTCCTGGCCACCTGACTAGCACAGGGACTAGAGTGAGGCCAAGGAGCTGCCCAGGTTTCTGGGAGCGCAGGGCTGCTCCTGAGAGTGAGGCCCTCCTTGAGTCCTGCACCCTGGGTGCCTCCTGTGCCTGGCACTGCTGCCGCTCAGGACTGCGTGCTTGCTGCCCCTGGCACCACCATCCGAGTTGACTCCACTGAGCCCACCCCAATACGTGTATTCAAATGACTGATGAATTAGTAATGATAACAAAAATCACTTCGTGCACATTACCCCTTGTGCCGAGTGGCCCCTTTGATTACCCCTATTTTGCAACCTGGAAGGCCCAGCTAGGTGAAGAGGCTGCCCCAAGCCACACAATCAGCAAGCAGCAAGGTTTGGACCCAAGTCTCCCCACTGCCTCTTTAGTGTCCCTTCTAGAAAGCAACTGCCTAAATTTGAGCTCCACAGAAGCGGTGGACACAACAGTTATTCACTACCTTGGGCCATGCAGGAACAGAATGCTCTGCCCTTGGAATGCTCCACCCCTGGAACGCTCTGTCTTTGAAATGCCTAGCCCCAGAATGCTCTGCCCCCAGAATGTCCCACACCCCGAATGTTCCACCCCTGGAAAGCTCCACCCCCAGGATGCTCCGCCCCTAGAATGCCCCGCCCCCGGAATGCTCCGCCCCGAAGCTGCTGACGGTCTTAGCACTAGTCCGGTGCATGCTGCTGCTAATACTGCTGCCATTACTGAGCCAGCGAACATGGGGCAAATTTTCTGGGCTGGTCGGAGGTGAATGCCCTCATATCACCTTCAGGACAAGCAGGAGCACAGGGCATGACTATCCCTGCCTTACAAATTGGAAGACAGAGGCCCAAAAAAGTAGAACCAGGCATCCACATTCGCACACGGAGGCGGCGACAGAGCAGCTCAGGATACAGCGAGAGAAGAGGTCTCAGGCAGGGAGCCAGGCAGAGTTCAGTCAGAGGCTCCCAGAACAGCTCAAAGCCCGTCCCCACCCTTTGGGGCTACTTTTGGACCCAGGCTTGGCCGCCCCTCTCCTCCCCAGAGGCCAGGGCGAGACACATTCTTCTCAGAATCCCTAGCCAGTTCGCGAAGGACAGACGCCTTCCGGCAGCTTCAGCATCTTGGCCTCGGGAAGCAGATTTTCCTCTTTTGCTTTTAGCCAAATGACATTTAGTGGACGCCCTAAAACCACCTAACAGTTGATGACAGCTACATTACATCACCATACAGGGGTGCAAAAGCCCAAGGACAAGCCTGTCAGGGACACGGCCAGGCCTGGACAGGAAGGAGAAGTGGACATCCTGCCCTGATGACGGCAGGTGAGGCCACCGGGGAGCTGCAGGCTGGATTATGCTGGGGGACCCTGGGAGAAGGCGGCAGCAGTGGCGTCCCACAGTGTGCTGGGCAGCAGGCGCGCCCACACAGTTTACAAGATGCTGTAGTACCCAGCACAGCCAGGCAGAGACTATGGATGGCTATGGCATCTCTGATGGGGGGAACAGGGATGACCAGGTGTCCTCATCCATTTCTTAAGTATCTTTGTACCTTGGGGGGTTGAACATTGATCTAAAAATATAGTAAAGATGCATAGGATGCTTGTGACATAGGCTCAGTTCTCAGTGCCCTGGGGGACACAGTCACCTTAATTGTCATTACTATGCATCACTGCTGCTAAAGAAGGAGTCTGCAGGAGGAATCTCCTGAAGGCTTTGGGGACTCCACTTCCTGTCCCGGTTCTTTGTGCTCTCCGGCGCCCTCTGTCAGCAGAAGTATACCCTGCAGACCAAAAGTGGAAAGAAGGTTCTTTCTAGAAGATTGTCCCAAATGCTTGCCTATGAGAGAAAGCTACAGTAAGCCCGTCACTGCTCTGAGCCAACTCAAATGTACGGAATGAGGTCCTTAGACAAGAAAATAAAATCGGAGCTTACTTAGGTCTTCTAGATAATCCTGACTAGAAATCAAAAACAAACTACTAGAGAGATCACACTGGGAAGCCAGCTCAAAACAAGAGTAGAAAAAAAAAAAACAGATAAAGGCATCAAATGGTTGTGCGCCAAGAGACCAGAAAAAGAGCCAACAGGCAGGATACAGAGAGAAAGCCAGGGACACCCGCGATATGCTGCCCCCACCTCCAGTGAAATATGGGGGAAGCAAGAGGGGCCCGCTAGCTTTAAGGCAGTGCGTACTCACACTTAGACACACACAGACGCAGGACCACTGTGTACTGACTCCAGGGCCACTGTGTCACTCTCTCTAGGGTCATTACAAAGTACAGCTGGTATCCACTCTCCCCTGACTAACTCTAAACTGACTGTAACGTACTCCCTGGCCAACTACTGACCCACCCCAATGGTAAGGCCCAAAAGGTAAGTCAAGCACAAGTAAACAAGGAGAAAGAAACTACACACAGACCCCCAGAAGAAGTGTGGCTAGGTTGAGGTGCCCAGAAGCCAACCCAGCCATGGCAAGTTCCAGGTGGAGGGGAAAGAGGCGCCCACACACACAGCGGATGGCGACAGTTGAGGACAGAAGACCTCCTGCCCCTCCACCTTTCCAGAGCCCCCTACCCTGATCCTTTCTTCTCAGGGTAACTCTCTATCTTTTCCTTTCTCCCTCCTTTTCCTCTTTACAAGTAAAGTCTTCTTGTGGTGCCTTGGGTCTAGATGTTCTCCCAGAACCTCGTGCATCAGAGGTGGCTGGATCCGGATTGTGTGATCCTGGGACTGATTTAGGGTGCAGGGCTAGGATGCAGGGCTGCAGGATTAAGGGCTTGAGTGCCGCTGCCCTAGGTAGCCTGGATGAGATACAAGGGTTGGACGGAGCTGTGGCTGTGACTTGCTTGTTTGCTTTTGCTGTTTGCTGCTTGCTACGAGCTGGTTCTTCTCCGCTAGCCCCTCTGCCACGCCCCCTGCCTGGGAGCCAGATGACGGACTAAAACCCTTACAAACTGAGCTAAGTAAACCTTTCCTGCTGTAACTTTGTATGCCAGGCATTCTGTCTCAGCAACCAGAGAAAATTTACTGAGACACTGCGTTTTGCTAAGCTTCATTCTTCTAATTTATTGTTGGGGCTCAGTTACAGGCCCAGTGGGCTGCCTGGATGACAGAGCAGCAGTGCTAGCCCCAAGTGTCTGTGGATTAAGAGGCCTGGTCCTCAGCTCCTCACTACTGAGAGGTGGAGTATCTTCAGAAAGCAGGACTCAGTAGGAAGCCTTGGACCCCTGGAGACACAACCTCAAGGGTGGAGTGGAACTCCAGCTCCTTCCTAACTCTCCCTTGCTTTCTGGCTGCCGTGAGGTGAGGGTTCCCCTCAGCAGGAGCTCCCACTACGATGCACTGCCTCACCACAGGCCCAGGCCTCCAGATCTGCACCCACATAGCCCTTTGCTCTTTATGAGCCGATGATCTCAGGCATTTCTTATGGTAATGCAAAGCTGACAACAATAAGATAGTGTGAAAAGGACAAAGCACCTTCCACATGCTCCCTAGACTCCAGGCATCGGGTTAGTTAAGAGAAGTAATATCAAGTGCTGTAGCACACACACCAGAGGTTCAGCCTCTGGGACTCTGTTCCTGCTGCTGAGGGGCAGCATGGAGACTCCAACGGCCACACAGCCTCTGCGTGCTTACTCGGGGGCCTGGCTCCCCCACGTGTAGCTCTCCCCTTTCTCCAGGGCAGAGCTTCCACACAGGCCCAGATGGTAGACATTTTTGGTTTGGTGGGTCAGGGAGCTGTTGTGTTATGCCCCTACAATATAAGCGCACCAAAGATAAAGTATAAACAAAGGATGTGACTGTGGTAGAATAAAACTTTAGTGATGAACAGAGGCAGCAGGCAGGACCTAGTTCAAGGGACATAGTTTGCCAACCCTAGGCTAGGAAACCAGAGCCATCTACTGAGCCTCATACCCAGCCAACGGGGTAGGAGTTGGGGGGTTGGACAGCGGAGTGCACAGCAGAGGTTTCAAATCATCAGATTTAGAAATGATGATACAGGCTGGCCAGATAGCTCAGTGGATTAAAGCACCTGCTTAAGCAGGCACAGGGACCAGGGTTCTCCAGGGCGCACTGAGACTGGGCTTGGTGGTGCACGCAAGTCATCCCAGTGCTTAGAGGCAGAAAACAGGAGGATCACTACAAGTCCGATTGATGTAGTGAGACCCTGTACTGAATATATATTTTAAAAAATAAAGAAATTATGATCTGTCTCTTGCCTGCAATCCCGCTGGCCAGAGCACAGACACATGGCCACGACCAACAGCAGGAGGGAGAGATACAGACAAACACAAAGGAGAGCAGGGGTTTGGCAAGTTCTCACCCCGCCCACATTCTCTCGCTCACTAGGGGGTGGGAATGTAGCAAAAAGTCCTCATGATCCCCACAGATGGCTGAGTGCACATCAGCTTAGAGGCCAAAGGACTAGTGAAGGCCCAGAATCAGCGGCAAAAGTCTGTCTTGATCACACCGCTGAGCCTGATACAATATTTATTTTTTTAATTTTAAAGAAGGGTGTACAAGGTGTTCAGGGCCTCACTACTAGATCAGACTCGGGGCCTCACTACTAGAACAGACTCGTAGTGATTCACCTATTCACAGCCTCCCAAGAGCTGGGCAGGTCTGGCACAGCAGGCCCAGGGATTGAACTCCAGCCCTTGTGCCTGCTTGCAGGCGCTTTGACTGCTGAGCTACTTGGCCAGTCCACCAATATGGTCTTGAGGGACTAAGATCTCTGTCCTAAAGAAGACTCCAGAAAAGAACATGAGTGTGGATCAAACCAAAATCCTAGCTGTCATCCTAGTTCCTTCCTTACCTCACACAGCTCCCAGACCCAGGCAAGTGGGGCCCTGCCCCTTCGAGGACACCACCCAGTGTTGTCCTGACCGCCACCCTGGAGCCAAACCTGATGGTCAGAGAAGTTGTGATTCCAACCTGCCCTTCCAAGTCACCAGGAGATGTCTCCCATGGCGTGAGGTTGAGACGTGGCACCTTCAACAGCACATTCGACTTGTGACTGTGGACTCGAAGCATGCTTATGCCCTCGCCCTGGGCCTGCCAAGAGTAGGAGGAGCTCACAGGACCCCTGGCTGAGATCCTGCCCTGCAGGCAGCCCACCTGGATTCGAATCCCAGCTCTGTCCTTCCCATGCAGATGTCGGATCTCAAGCAATGAATGTATAGCCCTTTATACCTTATCTATAAAATAATGGTTTAAGGGCTGGGGAGATAGCTCAGTAGAATAAGACTTGCCTGGCAAGTGCAAGGTCCTGAGTTCAATCCCTGGTACCACAAAAATAAATAAATAATGGTTTAAGAACAATACCAGCCTCATAGGGTTGTAGTAGGCATGTAGCCAAGTTAAAATTTGTCAAATATGGGGCTAGGGAGATAGCTCCATGGCACAAGTGCCTGCCTGGCAAGTGCAAGGTTGTGAGTTTGAACCTGGTCCCACAAAAAAAAAAGAAAGAAAGAGAGAGAGAGAAAGAAAGAAAGAAAGAAAGAAAGAAAGAAAGAAAGAAAGAAAAAATTTGTCAAATACTAGAGCTGTGTCTGATACTCAGTAAATACTCTGATAAATAAACAGTCCCATGGCCCTCGCTGCCACAGGAGCCCCAACGCCCGCAGTCAACCCCTAAACACCACCTGAATAAGTAAAGTCACAAGCTTACACCTCTCTTTCTGTCTTGGAAAGTAATAGCCCCAGTGTGGCAGTTGCTATCTCTTGCTATTCCTGCAAAGCGACCTGTTCCCAAATGTCAACTGCAGCATGTCCCCTTGGCTGGTGGAAAGTTGTTCCACCTGGTAATTGTCTAGAAATTATGATGCCTCCCTGCTTGACATGAAAGTCCAGACTGAGCTATTTGTAAGCTTTGGCACCTACCACTCTGGGCAGAGCAGATGGCAGAGATAAAAGTGCAGGACCGGGCAGGCTGAGGAAGAACAGCCTGCATTACCCAGGCATTTTTCTTAAGATGCAACAAACGCACCTGGTTTCTCCTGCTGCAGATGACTGCACACGCAGCCAAAGAAGAGCACAACAGGGAGGAACACTATCTCCTCCATCTCAATAGTTTCTGATGGTAAGGACAAAAGGTAACACAGAGAAGAATCAGCACCAGCCCAAGCCTAAAGTCCTCATCCACACTGGAGACCCTGGAGCCCTGCGGTCCTCAAATAAGAAGCCACTAATTGATCCATTCTGGCTGAAAGTCAGTGGCATGGATTGATGGATCACAAGTCCTAGCTATGCATTCCAATGATCTGGAAGGTTTTTGTTGAAGACCCATGCTCTGGCCTCACCTCAGGCAAATGAATCAGATCCTTTTATGACAGAGACCTGTTACTATCCTATCTTTAAAAGCTCCAGACCATTGAAATAAGCAGTCATAGGTAAATGACTGAGACTCAGGTGTTAATTCAGGTTGCACTTCCACATGTCAAGGGCCTGCTGGGGACAGACCGTGGTCACTTGCTTTACCCTTGCAAGTAACAACCTGGCAAGAAAGCTCTCACATCTTGGTATCAAAATGAACCAAAGCTTATAGAGAAATGACTTGCCCAGGGTCACACAGCTAAGTGACAGCAACTAAGTGGCAGCCTCAAAACCCCTCCCTGGAGCTCCAGGATCATCTCCATCCACAGTTATTGCTAACACCCTGGACTATAGGAGCCCCATGGGCAGTAATGACCTCCCCGTCCTTGTTCACCCATCCAACCTTCTCATAGGAGCCTGGGAAGCATTGCCCTTAAATTCCAGGAGACCTGGGACCAAATTCTGGGTCAGCAGCTTAACAATTACGTTCATATCACACTCTGTGATTTAAGGCACCAAGCCTTCTAAGTAACCCACAGAGAGACTACTTTTAACCTGAATATTCTATTTCCAGTTTCTACTGGATACCCCTCCCAGCATCCCTTGTAGCTAGGTGTGATCATGTGACTGGGTTCTGGCCAATGGAAGAAGTACTAGTGATGTCATCACTCCTGACCCCACCCAATAGAAGCTCCAGATGAGCGCCCTCCCTCCTCTAGCCCGCTGATAGGAAGGAGAGGATGCAGTTTCCTCCCATGAAGAACCAGGCTGTTGAGGATACATAATAAATGGAATGCACTGAATGACAGAACATATGCAAAGCAGTAGACTAGAGCAGAAAAACATGCACACTGTGACCTTGTTCTCACCCTTGCGCTCAGATCCCTCACCTCTCCAAGGTCAAGAATGCAATTTGATTGATTATCTTGGCAAATGGGGTGAACAGCAGCTCACGGTTCTGGAAGAAAATTCAGGTCCAAGCTCCAGCCCTGGCCCTCAGGACTTTCAGACTCTGAGGAGTCAACAGCTATGTCTGCTACCTCCTGGTCTCTCCATCTTTCCCCTTCCCTTCCTTCTCTCCCTACATAAGATTGGGAAAACTACTTTTAAAAAGTTCATAAGTGAATGTTTCTCAAAGTATATTCCAGTATCAGAAGTGTCTACATTCCCTGGGAAGATGTGAGAAACCCAGATTCTTAGACTCAACCTAAACCTGCTGAACCAGAACTCCTGGGGCTAGGCTAGCAAATTGTTTTTTCTGTTTTTCTTTTATGGAAGGGTCTACAGGGTGTTCAGGGTCTCACTACTAGATTGGACTCATGGTGATCCGTCTGCTTACAGTCCCCCAAGAGCTGGTAATGTAGGCGTGTGCCACCACACAGCCGTGTCAGCATGACCTTGGAGGCAGGGCTGGCTGGGCAGGCCCCGGGAAAGAACCCCCGGCCCCTGTGCCTGGTTGCAGGCACTTCAATCTGATGAGCTATTTGGCCAGCCCTCTGGGCTAGCAATCTAACAGAACTTCTGGGTAAAGCTGCTTGCAGAGGCAGATCTGAGACCGTACAGGCTCGTACAAAGGTGTCCAAAGGCATCAACACTGTGTGTGTGTTACGTGATAGACCCTCTAGGCAGGGTGTTTTTCTTTGTTTGTGTCTTTAAGAGGGATGCGCTGGGCCCTGGAGAAAGACTATTATAAAGCAGCAATCTGCATCTTGTCCACTAACTTGAATTTCTGAAGAAAGAGATTGCATCTGAAACGTTTCCTGTGGGTTGGGGTATAGCTCGGTGGCAGACCACTTGCCTAGCCTGTGGAAGGATTTGAGTTTGATCAACAGATCAGTAGAAATAGATATACTTTTCCTATAACTCACTGATTTTCATCTCCCTTCTGCTACGCTGGCCTAAAATTGAACTTCAGCCTTTCGGACTTTCCCATGACTCTGTAGAGTACAGCCTCTCTTCTGGGGTCGCACACAGTGCCCAGAATACTGCCAGTTGGGGCCTGTGTGGGCCCTCTGTACACATGGGTAAGCACTAAGACCCCAGTCCTTCTTTTTTTTTTTTCGGTGGAACCAGGCATCAAACTCAAGACCTTGCACTTGCCAGGTAGACACTTGTGCCCCTGAACTATCTCCCTGGCCTGACCCCACTCCTTCTTGATCATGGGACCTCTTCCAAAGTAGAAGTTCTGGGGGGCCGACCAGACAGCTCAGCCGCCTAAAGTGCCTGCATAGGCAGACACAGAGACTGGGATTCCTTTCCCAGCATGCTGTGCCAGCCCCGCCCCCAGGGGACCCTTGAGAAAGTGATTGAGACTGGGCATGGTGTCATTTGCCTGTAATTCTAGCACTTGGGAGGCTGAAAACAGGAGAATCACTGAATCTGATCTACATAGTGAGATCCTGTACATCCTATCCTAAACAGATTTAAAAAAAAACAAAACAAAACAAAACTAGAGGTTCTCTATGAATCTCAGAACACACTGGGGGTCCCAGGGCCTTTGTGAAAGCTTCCTCTGGCACCAGAGACTGAGAATGTTGGTGCTCCATGAGGCCAGGCTAACCAAGGCACAGTGGCATGGACTGGCTGTCACCCAAGAGCAAGAGCGGCTGGCTATGTGGAAGTAGTAATGTCATGCTGATACAGGGGAAAAATGAAACTACCTACCTAAAGGATACCCGGATGAGTTCACGTTCTCTATAATCGAGGAATGAATTTTAGGAACAAATGGAGATCAAGAGCAGAATATTTCTTAAGAGAAAGAAAGCTTCTGTCTGAGAGAAGGGACAGAAGGGGGACCCGAGTAGGTGGCCCCAGGAAGTCGCCTTTTCCATGGGTTTCATAGAGCAAAATCATGTGGTAAGTCAGGTCAGAGGTGAAAGTCATGGGAACTCGCTTAGGTGGGCAGGAGGTGGGACAAAAACTGTGGTCAACCAATGAGATAACAAGCACCCTTAAGGAAGTATGTAGCTGCTTTTGTTTACTCTTGAGATCTGGCCCACAGCAGAGGAGTGTCTGTCTCTAGTTGTAAAGTCACCTTGTCTTCCACGACGTCCTTGAGGGACTGGCCCTGTCTGACTGCCTATACTATTTCTATCTACTTTAGCTGCCCACAACAATGCCAGGCCCCCAGGGAACCCTCCAGAAACCCTGGATCTACTAGATCTCTTTTTCCAGGGAATCTGTCTCTGAATTTTCAACAAAAAGTTAAAATATCTAATATTTTTTGGCAGTGAATATTTTTAAAAATTAAAATGCTGCACAGGTCAGAGCAAGCGAATCTGTGGACAGAATTCAGTTCAAGGAGGGGATGAGTGAGGAGGAGGCCATTTCTCTGGGGTCCGACAGGCTCCCCAGAAAGATGCCAGGAAGGAGAGCCAGGCCCACTGCCCAGGTGCAACACGCCTGCCTCCCTCCCCAACCAGGGAAGCGGCTTCCAGGCTGGGAAGGGGAGCTTAGTGCTCTTCCTGCTCTCTGCGATTCTCCATGTTGCCACGAATCTCCCATGTTGTGTTATAATAGAAAACACTCCCCCACCCACCCACCAGCCGGTAGACTTCAGCTTCTTGGTTGCCCAGGTAACGGTTTCTGCTCCAGTGCCAGTTGCTCCTGTCTCTTAGAAACAGCTGGTCACTGTGATACATGGCTGGTCTCTACGATGCACATGGCATAAGCCAGTCCCCAACTGGCAAGCTCTCCTGCCTCAGCACTTGCTGCTTGCTTATCCTATATAAGCCCTAGACCAGCAGAGATGGAGGCCTGATACACTGGGAATGATCCCAACCAGTGCCAGGCAGCGTAGATGAATCTGCCTCCAAACCCTGGGTGTTGTTTCGGTGTTTCTGCCTGCTCTTTCAATGTCAGTTCTCCTTAAAGAGAAGTAAATCTAGAAAGACGCGCGGGCTATGTCCTGCACCAACCTGCTCTCCTCCATCCACTACCAGAAGCAGCTGCGGCCTGCTGGGGTGAGGGACAAAAGGGAAAACTGGAGAAAGAAGAAACCACAAAAGATAATTGTTGTGCAGTGTTTGGGCACCTCGGCCAGGCACTGAAGGGGATCCAGGCCCTTGCTTCCCCTCCCATTCCTCCCTGTTGGGTGAGTGCAGAGAACAAACTTGGTCCCTGGCTTAGACGGAGTGGACCGGGAGGCTGCCGCTATGCAGGTGACACTGGACCAGAACTGTGGAGGACAAAGCAGTCAGTCACTGCTGAGGGTTTGTCTGGATCCTCCAGTCATCTCTTTATCAACCCAAATACGTACTGAATGTCTACTTTGTGTCAGGAGTGGGGTAGGATATGGCGGGCTACAGAGATCAGGAACACGAAGGGGTTGGATGTCCTCGGAGAGCCACCTTCACTGGCCTTAGCTGGACGTAGCCCTCACACTTCAGAGAAAAACCAAAAGGAATGAGGGAGTCCCACAAGCGAAAGCTCTGTCCACCGAGTCAGCAAATATTTACCGAGCACCTACTGACTATGTGCCTGCCCAGAAGGGTCCGGCAGGGAACCAAGGAGAGGAGGTCCCTGAAGGTGAAGCTGCAATGGAACTGACAGAAAGTCAGCGAGATAAAACTAAGCAGTGTTCAATTAGAAAGACAGCAGCCCATGGCGGAGAAGAAGGAAGAGAAGATGAGAACTGGAGAGCTGGGGCACTGCTGTGACAGGAGGTTCTGTGCAAAGGCACTGGAACATGGATCTGCCAGAGCCGGAGTTAGCAGCACAAAGCAGGCATGGGGTTGCACACCCATAACCCTAGTACTGAAGAGACTGAAGCCAGGGGATGGCCATGAGCCATAGAGTTCAAGACCAACCAGACCTGCATAATGAGACCACCATTTTTCTTTTAAAAAGCACGGACAGGAGTCTGAAGAGAGCAGCACCATGAGGGGAGCTTGCAGGCTTAGAATGCCGGGCACATCCCAGGAACAGCCCCAGCAGGATCTAGTAGTGAGGACAGGAGGAAGCTGGGGAGGGGTGACAGGGTGACAGGGTGACAGGGACCATGTTCAGTAAGGGTCTTGGTTGGCTGGCTCCCACCTAGCAACATGGGGATGGTCTCCCCAAGGTAGGCTCCTCTCAGCGACTCCACCAAGACCATCAGCCCCCTTGAATGTGGGGGGTGGGCAGAGCCCCTGTCCCTCCCCCAGGCCATGAGTTTGGAGCATCTGTTCCTTTTCCACTGCCCCTGGCCAGGGCATCACATACTCCTTCACAGATCACTCGCCGCCCCCTGTCCCCGCTAATTCCAACAGCTGGCTGCTGTTATCTGCTCACCAATTCCCCCTCACTAATCGCCAAGGGAAGAATTATAAATAAATGTGTACAAGCAAACAGATGCTGTCATTTAAAACATTGATTCATCTAGCAAAAATGTCCCACTTAGGACTGAAGTGGCATGCTGCAGAGTGTGTGTCTTGGTGGCATTTTAATGAAATCAGAAAACCAGTGATGGAGCTCACACACAGATTCCACAGGAGCAAAGGGACAAGGGCAGAGGGAGGGGGGATGGGCGTAGCCAGCTGTGTGGATGTGACGCACAGGCCTCCAGGCCTGGGAAGATGGGCAACGCCCCTCGGAGTGAGGCGCTTTCTTCTTCCTTTCTCTTCTTCCAGGTCTCCTTTGCCTCTCACACCTGCTCATGACGTCAGATAGGATTTGAGCCTTATCTTTTTTTTTTTTTTTTTGCAGGACTGGGGTTCGAACTCACGACCTTGGACTTGCCAGGCAGGCACTTGTGCCACGGAGCTATCTCCCCAGCCCTTGAGCCTTATCCTGAGACTTCAAAGCACTTTCGCCCACGTTGTGGTTTCCAGAAACCTAGGTCCAGAGTCAAGCGCTGAGCGTCCTTGGGGCTGCTCTGGGCCACAGCTGGACTACATCTCCTGCCTTCCCTGGGATCCAGAACATTCTGAGAGGCCAGCGGAATGGGGACAGAAGCGACTGCTGCTAGTCCTTCCCCACCTGCGGGCTGGAGGAAGAGCGCTGAAAGAGCCCCGCCCGAAGCGGTGGAGCTTCAACTAAGGAAGGGCGGGTCCCTGAACACTGAGCCGAAGCAGAGCCTCCTGTCGGCCTAGGTCCTAACGTGATGGGAAGGAACGTCCTCGGAGTGCATCAGGCCAATGGCATTGTGGTTCGTTTGTCGCCTCAGGGATGTGACTCTGAATGATACGCAGCGGATTGCAGACGTCATCATTCACTGAGCCCATAAAAGTATCCAATGATCTCTGGGCTGGTCAGCTGTGCATGGCTGGAAGAAGACACCTGACAGACACGGCTTCAAAGAGGAAACCTAGGCGGCCCCAACACTTACCGCGGACGTTACGCTCCAGACACTCCCGCAATAAGCGAAAATCAGCAAAGTAGCGACATTTTATTTATTCTAGCATTTATGTATATTTTTAAGGCTTTCTAAACACTTCTCAAGCTCCTACAAATCTTTCCCACACTTCAAAAAAAACACTTCTAATGTTCTTAACCATTTTCTTTTTTTTTTTTTTTTTTTTTTTTTCTGTTAAGGCCAGCTCAGCCTGCCCTGGGGGTGGGGCTGGCGCAGTATGTGGCACAGGGGTCAAGCCGGGAGTCAAACGGGGGTCCCTGTGGTTGTCTAAGCAGGCACTTTAAACCACTGAGTTATCTCGCCAACCCCACTCTTAATTATTTTCTAAACTCGTAAACCTACATAATTTTAACACCATATCGTGCTATATGAGGACATAGCTCAGTAGAATAAGCACTTGCCTGGCAAGCACAAGGGTCTGAGTTCAATCCTTGGTTCTGCAAATAAATAAATAAATAAATAAAATATGGTACTACAAAACCCCACAATATGGCAAAAAAAAGAAAGCAGTAAATAATTTAGATTAATATTTTTTGAAAACCCACGAAACAGTGAGTCCACGAAAGTCGAACCATGAAATAGCAAGGGACGACTGCGCTTTGGCCTGTGGTTCCAGAGGTTTCCTTTCATGGTTGGCTCGGGACAGCATGAGCTATTCTAAGCACACGTGGGCACACACACGCACGCATGCACATACGCGACCTCTTGGCCTACCTCCTCAATACCCACTCAGCTCCGAACTCCCCAGGGGACTGGCCCATGACTTGACCCATGTCTGCATGACCACCCACCCCTCTAGTCCTCCCTTTGCGCATCAGCCACTGTGCTGGGTGATTGACAAGTCTGTGGGGGACACTTTATGGGGTTTTTTTATATATACTTTTATACTTTTTTTTTTTTTTTGTCTTTTTGAGACAGAGTCTCTCTATACAGTTCAGGCTGGCCTTGAGCTCACTTTTGTAGCCCAGGCTGGTCTCGAACTCACACCAATCCTCCTGCCTCAGCCTCCCAAGTGCTGGGATTATAGACTACTTGGCTAGGAGTAACTTCTTTTTATTCTTTTACTGTGGCACTGCGGATTGAACTTGGGACCTTGCACTTGCCAGGCAAGTGTTTATGCCACTGAGCTGCATCTCCATCCCTTTTTTAAAAATTATTATTATTATTATTTTTTTTTTTGGCTGATTCAGCCCACCCTGAGTACAGGACTGGTGCAGCATGTGGTGCCGGGGATCAAACTGTGGTCTCCTGCGCCTGCCTAAGCTTGCCTAAGCAGGCACTTTAGTCCGCTGAGCTATCTGGCCAGCCCAACACTTCATGTTTACACTGCAACACTTCCCTTCGGATCACGCAGTCTGGTGAAAGGAATGTCGTGAGTCTGCTTTTCAGATGCAGAAACAGGCTCTGGGAGGCCATCAGGCTCCTGAAGGACACGCAGCGGGCCACGTGAGGACTCGTCTACGCTGAGCGTCCACTGCGTGTCAAGGCAGGCGCTGCATGCCGCACATTCACTGTCGTTTTTTGCTTCTCAGGAACTCTCTCACCCCATTGGTGTTGTCATCCCTGGTTTGCACATGAGAAAACTGAGAATTAGAGCAATTAGTTTACTCAGTGAAGGAAGGGAGAGAGGGCCAGAGAGATGGCTCAGGGGTCTACAGTACCTGCTTAGGCAAGCTTTGGCAACCTTTGGATTGAACTGTAGTTCAATTCCCAACAACCACATGCTGCTCCAGCCCAACACGCAGGGCAGGCTGAGCTGGCCATAACATAAATAAATAAAGTTTAAAAAAGAAAGAAAGAGGAAATAAAGGAAAGCAGAATTCCAGCCAGAAAGCTAATACACTAGCGCTGCTCATTCTTTCAATCCCAAGAGGAGCTGCTAAAGGAGCCAGGGAAATAGCTCAGTGGAATAAGCACTTGCCTGGCAAGCACAAGGTTCTGAGTTCAATCTCCAGTACAGAAAAAAAAAAAAAGAGGAGCTGCTAATAATAAGCTAATTATATTGCATCTTAAAATATCAGCTTACCTCCTATCAGGCCAGCCTTAGAGAGTGGGGAAACTGCACACCTTCATATGCACACCCACACCCACACACGCAATCATGCGCATGCACACACTCTGTAATGGTTAAACCCATTACATCCAAACAAAACATATGGCCACCCAGATCCATGCTCATTCCATCTAACTGAAAGGGACACGGTCAAGTACATGGATATTTTAACAGCGTCCAACATGCAGACCCCGTGCCAAGACCCGATTGCTCCCTGATCAGCTACGCCTGGCTTCAGGCTTGGGTTGGAGCCGTACCCTCCAACGTGGTCCTCTCCATGCAGCGTCCGGCGGCCTCTCCTGAGTCGCTTTCTATGTGCCGCTCTGTGAAGAGCACCCCGTGAGCTCAGAGACTCGAGAAGAACTCTTTTCCACAAATTTACATCTTTAACTGGTGTCTAGGGGAACGGCATAGGCAAAGGCAGGCGATTGGGCTTTAAAGTCAAATTAAAAAATCCACATCTCTTCGTGTTACCCCTGAATGACCAGCTTTAATGAAGACTCTGGTGAGGGCTGCTTAAGCCACTGCAGACGGCATGAACAAGTGGGAATAAGCGGAGATCAGGCACCTGGCCAATTCCAAGAAAGGCCAGAGCTCCTGGAGAGGGACAGTGTGACCTGGCCCTTCCTCTTCCCCCTTTTATTTAAAACCAAGGGAGCTTCTGCGCTCCACGCCTCACACATACTCTCTGCCATGACACACTGCCCCTCACAAGACCCAAAGCAGCAGGGTCAACTGACCCTTGTCACAGCTTGAGTCCAGACGTCCCTCCAAGCCCCGTGCAGCCACAGGCAGGGCTTTTCTACAGGTGTCTGGAGCTAGATCGCGTGAGTGGTTCATGCTGCAGTGCTAGGATTAGGGGTGCTAGGCTCCGGCCCCCCCTAATCCCAGTAGCCCGGTGTGTCTTTTCTCTTACATGCTTGCTTCACTCCCTTCTGTGCCCCATGAACTGTTTCTCTCCTGGGGTGCCTGTCTGCCACACCACCCTGCCTGAGAGCCAGACGATTACAGACTAAAGCCTCCACAGACTATAAGGCAAATAAGCTCTTCCTCCTTCAGCTGGGAACATCACACTGGGTCCAGAGGACCCGTCCCTCATTGTCCTGCTGTAAGTTGGTACCTCAGCATGGTAGTGATAGCCCCTGAGTGACCCGGGAAGCAGTCTACGTGTGTTACCGCTTGGTGTGACCAACCGCAAGGCGTGCACACGTGAGCCAAGTGGCAAAGAGGGAATTCTGCCTTATGCTCCGTCTGGCCCTGTGTGTGCTTACCCCACCATCATGGAGGGTCTAACAGACTCAAACCACTCCCGGATATGTTTTTGTCTCAGTTACTTTTAAGTCGTTGCTGGGACAAAATACTTGGCATCCAAAATTAAGGAAAGAAAGGTTTATTTAACCCAGTTTGTGGTAGTTTCAGTCCATACTCAGCTGGCTCCAAGGCAGAATGGCACATGACTGAGGGCTGCAGCTTGCAGTGATGGAAAACAGCATAACAGCAAGAGCAAAAAGGCAGGAGCAGTGGCGGTGGCAGCAGCGGCAGCAGAGAGCAAACCTCTCTCCCTTCCTTGTACTATAGCATGCAGGCCGTCTGCCCCTGCTCCCCCAGGCAGGGCATAGCACTCACACCCATAATCCCAGCAACACTCACACCCATAATCCCAGGATTGGATCATGAATTAATCATAAGCTAGAAGCCCAACCTAGTGACTACTTGAGGCTTTTTTGGGCAGGGACACCTAGATACAAACCATAACAGGTTTTTAAATATCTTTTGATTTTGCTGGTAGAAGTAACTCCATTCACTAAAGTGACACAACAAAAACCAGATTGGCAAGCTTTAGAGGTGTTCAGAAATGAATGATCATGGCTGGCAAGATAGCTCAGCAAACTGAAGTACCTACTTAGGCAGAGCGCAGCAGCTAGAGTTCAATCCCTAAGCGTGCCAGGCCAGCCCCACCCCTGGGGCCCAAAAAAAACTGAGACCAAGATTGAGACTGGGTGTGGTAGCACATGCCTGTAATCCCAGCACTTGGGAGGCTGAAAACAGGAGAATCACTAAAAGTCCAATCTACACAGTGATACCTGTAGACCCTGCAGACACTGTGCCAAATATACTTTTTTAAAAAATTTTAAAAAGAAATGATTAGATGACTCATGCATGGATGGTGAAGATGGCCCATTAGAATAAAATACACCCTTCCATAACAGAAGAGAAAGGGCCGGCCAGATAGGTCAACAGATTAAAGCACCTGTTTAGGCAGACACAGGGACTAGGGTTTGATCCTGGATGTGCTGTGCTGGCCCCAACCCCAGGGTACACTGAGACTCAACTGAGACTGGGCATTGTGGCACACACCTGTGATCCCAGGGCTTGGGAAGCTGAAAACAGAAGGATCACTACAAGTCCAATCTATGTAGTGAAACCTGGTAGGTAAATACATAAAAATAAATGAATAAGTAAATAATAAAATTTTTTAACAAAAAACAGACAAGAGGTGTGGGTGGAGGATGGTGATGATGACGCCTTTCATAATGGCCGTGTGAGCCAAAATCCCTGTGACAGGGAAACGGAGGCAGAATCAACTGATGCAGACGCAGGGGACGCAAACCTGCTTGACTCAGAGGACAAAGCAAACAGCAATGTGAGAACGTGTTGCACTAGTTGAGATGTGAAATTCTGTGACTGAAGAATGCTGAAAGTGTCATGGTATTTTGTGTCAGCAACGAGAAAAGGAACAAAGATCATCATCAACTGGAACCGCTGAAACCCTGAGCTAAAATAACCCTTTGCTCTTTATTAGCTGATTTACTTCAGCTGTTTATTACTGGAAAACTAACACATCATGTGACTGGAATCAGCCAACAGGAGTGAGTCTGGGACATATGATGTAAGCTTCGGCTCCTGTTCTCTCGCTGAAATTCCAACACTGTCACAGAAATAAGACCAGCCTCCGTGTTGGGTGATAACTGGCGTCAACTCCAGTTGTCTCACTGCCTGAGCAGTCAACCAGTTCACCACCAGATATGGGACCGAGGTCCATCTCATTGAGCAAGCCCCATTGATAATCTGTAGATTCATTTCTCTGAACTGTTGAATTTGGGGATGCTTTGTTATGCAGCATTATTGTGGCAACTGGTAACCGATACAGGCACTTAACCTAAGTCCTGGCATGAAATTTATTCTCAGTACCTAGGTACAACACAAATGTCAGGCATGGTGACACATGCCTGTAACCCATGCAATGGGAAGGTTGAGGCAAGAGGCTTGCCACAAATTTGAGGCCAATGTGGATTACAGGGTGGATTCAGGGACAACCTGAACTACAGAGCAAGACCCTGTCTCAAAAATTAATAAGCCAAGTAAGTGCTATAGTTTGTGTATAGGCATCCCCGCAAAGCTTCATGCAGTCATGGGGTGGCTTCTGGACTTTGTGATTGGTTATTGTGGGTGTGGGTGCTGCACCCCCCTGGGGCAGGTGATTTGCATTTCAGTAAAAGGGAGGAAGAGTAGTTAGTTGCTTGAGCTGCTGCTACTCTCCCTTCTCTCTTGCTCTCACCCACCACCATAAAAGGTTGTTTTCTGCCATGGGCCTCTCTGCCTTAGAGCCAACTAAATATGGACTGAAACCTCCAGTAACTGTGAGCTAAATAAACCTTTCCTTCCCTCATTTTGAGTGTCAGGTATTTGCCCCAGCAACGAGAGCTGAGTAACTAAGACAGGGAGTTAATACATGAGAAGGAAGGAAATGCTCACCTCATTAGTCCTCATTCTCTAGTACCAAGAGCAGCCGTTGGCATATCTGTTGAATGAATGAGTACAGATTATAGGGTAAGGAGAAAGATCAAACGTGACCCTTATCCTTTCAAGAGAGTAAGACAGTATAGTCTGAGGGTGTGATGGGGAGGCAGGAGCATTTCACAGGTCAAGGAGCTAATGGCTGAGCCTGTCTTTGTCAGGAGCTTTAGGCAGGTCATGGCCTGGGTGGTGGCTCTGTGTACAAAGTAAAAGGCTTTACAACAGCAGGAGCCAGTGCACAGCCCTGGATCTGAGGCTCTGGGCCTGACCACAGCCCACCTAATGCCACCTTTGCAGCAGCTGCCTGCCCCAGGGCTGGATTTCTAAAAATGAGGTTGTCACGCACCTTTGTTTTCTGTAAAGTTAGTAAAAATTCAGAATGCTGGGCCTGAACTGGGATTCACCAGCATCCATGAATCGAAACCTTTGTAACAGAGCCAGCCAGATAGTTCAGTGGATTAAAGCATCTGCTTAGGAAGACACAGGGACCGGGTTCAATCTCCAGGTACTGTGCCAACCCCACCCTGGGGACAAGCTGAGAGGCAATTTAGACTGGGTACGGTGTCAGGCACCTATAATCCCAGCACTTGGGAGGCTGAAAACAGGAGGATCACTACAAGTCAGATCTGTGTAGTGAGACCCTGTGCTAAATACATTTTTAAAAAAACCTCCATAAAAGTGTCCAAGAACTTGCATTTTATGTAATTCCTCATTCAAGGAATCAGAGACAGAAAAGGACGGATGATCTGCCAGTACAAGAAGGTGTTAGGGAAGCTGAAAAACACAGATTCTGGGACAGGCAGAACAAGGTATATGACTTGGGATGTTCAGATGCCTTACGTAGTCCTCACTGCCTCCTTGGGAAGTGGGTTCTTCACCTCATCAAAGAAGACAGTGAGTGCTGCAGGCAGCTGAGTTAGATAGAAATATTATAGCTAGTGAGACAGGGCCAGGCCCTCAAGGAGACAGCATGGAAGACAAAATGCGTTGCAACTGTGAGAGAGATGGATGTCCTGCTCTGAGCCAGACCTAGAGACCAAAGATCGAGCAGATGCTTACCTCCTTTAAAAATAAGCATCTGGGATTGATCACCATCTTGAGGAATCCAGGAAGAGTCACTAATCCAACTTCTACCAACTGGTCACCAGATAAACTCCTGTTCTGTATTCTTGCCCACTTGTTTTGTGACTCACTTCCCCATTTGGTCCTGGACTTAATCAATCTTACCTGAGCAATGGTTGACCATAGTTTTGTCCCACCTCATGCCTACCCAAGCAAGTTCCCATATTCTCCACCTTAGACCTGCAGTTTTTACTCTATAAAAGTCCCCGGACGAGACAGCTTCTGGGGGACAGCCTGTTCGGGCCCTACTTTTGTCGCTCTCTCAGACAGAAGCTTTCTTTCCCCCAAATAAATATATTCTGCTCTTAACCTCCTAAAACTCATTCTTCGGTTTTAGAGAACATAAACTCATCCCATTTCATTTCTCCTATATTGCGAGGACCGAAGGCTTTGTAAGAATTCTAGTCAGTGGTGCCTTCTGTCAGGATTTTCCATTTGTGCCATGCAGGAATCACTGAACCAGATGCTTTGCCTTTTGTTCAGAAGACTTCACACGTGGCCATTTTAGTCTCACTAGGTCCCTGCTGAGGCAGTGTGGATCACATGTTGAGGGTGGAATGAAGGCCCCAAAATGCTAAGTGAATGATCCTGCATCACCCGGCAGAAAAGCCTGGCAGCATCAGCAAAAGGACCCAGATGTGGAACCATTATCATCTCTTCTTTATGCAGCTGGGGTAAATTAAATGTCTCTTTGATGGCCAGGCTAAATGTTGTTTTCGAGTCTGGGGTTTTGTTTGTATGTGTATATTTTAAATAAATTTGATAATTGAGCTACAAATGTTCCCAGCACTCTTGAACATATTCAAATTACAGACTGCTGATCTAATGGAGAAAAAACATCAATGCAGGCATGAATGATGGCTTTTGTCTGCCTAGTGCTTTTCACAACACTCAGATGGGTCTGTCAGCTTAATGGCCACTTCCACAGGCGCTGGAAACAAGGGCAGGGGAGGGGCTGCAAATGAGACTACGGGAAGTAAAATCGCATGGTGACAAATTGTGCTCCTTTTAAGAAGACATTTCATAGTTATCTGCAATTTAGCTCAACAAGCCCATTTGGAAAAACACAAACCAGGTTGGGGTTGCAGCTCAGTGGTACAGCTGTTTTGCATGTGTGAGATCCTGGGTTCACTCCCCAAAACCAAGAAAAAAAAAAATCAAGCTAATAAAATAAGTACTTTTTCTCCTCTGGCTTTAGCACTCCCTGCTCACAGCTAAGAGCCAGAATCCACTCCTGACTATTGGGAGAAGGGCTTTCCAGGCCAAGGGGCTTGGGTCCAAATTTCCTTCGGCTCTTGTTTGGGGGCCTGGGTAATTAGAAGCTTAGTGCCCATCTGCTACAGTCACTTCCCACCCACTATGAAATCAAAATCAAATTCAGACTTAATAAAGAAGGATGCTTTTTAGTTGAAAAGATCGTAGCAAGGAAGGGCTCTTGCTTTGGGGGAGAAACACTCCCGCAAGAGAGAGGATCTGTGTCCACAAGATCTGCTGACAACTGGGCCTACGCCAAGACCTTTTCTTTTATAGGGAGGGAAAAACAAGATGAGCATAAGAGGAAGTGGCATGAAAGGGTAGAAAGGGCCCGGCAAGACAGCTCATCAGTCTAAAGCACCTGCTTAGGCAACCACAGAGACTGTGGTTCAATCCCTGGCACCACATGCTGTGCTAACCCCGCCCCCAGGGCAGGCTGAGCTGGCCATAACATACGTACGTACATACATACATACACACACACATACATTCAGTTTTTCAATAAAAAGGAAAAAAAAGAAGGATAGAAGGATGGGACAGAAGTTCACAACTTATCCTCAGGCTGGAGGCTGTTTTCTGATAGATTCTCAGTGCAGCAGAGAAACAGGCAGAAGGAAGAAGGGAAAGGGGCTTTATTTTCTTTGAGGACACGGGAGAGAATGTGCTAAAGGATAAAGAATTGTCTCTCTCATGAGACAAATGGAGGCTGAGGCTTTTATGGCCTCTTGCCAGGGGTGGAGTTTGGAGGGGATGTTTAGATATACCTGAGGGAGCTGACTGGGGGGTCTTCCCTGAGGTGGCAGAAAGGGTGGCCGTAAATTATGTCTTGGGCTGAGTTAGAGAACAAGGGGGCATTGGCCATATTAGATGGCCACCATGATGATTTTAGCAACTCGTGCTAGGACCAGAACCTTTGTTCTCCAAAGGGGCTGTGCACTCTGAGGGAGCTGAGGGATCTGAGGGATCTTGGGGAAAGACAGAAGCTTCAGAGGTGTTTTGGTCATAGGAATTTGCTTCAAGGTGTTTGCTTCAGAGGGGTTTTGTTCTGATCACTGTGGACAAGCACTTCAGCTGATCACTTATGAGAAAAAAAAGCACAAAAACTGGGAGAGTCTGTGTCTGACTTTGCCATTAGTAGATGGGGGGGGGGGGGGGGGCCTGTCCCTGAGTCTTACCTAAGTCTTCCAGGGAAAGGCTTTTTGTGTATGTGGTAAGCTGTATTCTGGATCAAAAACAGAGTGAAGGGAACTCCTTTTACTTTTCACTGTTCCCCAGGAGTACAGTGGTCAGGTAAAATTCAACACTGTCACCACATAATGAAGGGAACCAAAGCAGGCAGACTTTGAACCTGTGACTGCTGGGCATAGTCACCACCACCTCAGCAAACTCAGTGGGTTACAAAAAACTTTAGTCCCTGTTTTACTTCCTCTCTCCTTAATTGGGAATGATCGTTATTATCACCAGGCGCTGACACAGCAAGGAACCTACTCTTGTAATGGGTCACTTAGATTTCAGGCTCACTGAGGTAATTTCTTTGTGAATTAGTAACAGGGCATTCTAGACTACTCAATAGTTCAAAAATGACAACCTTAAGCCCACATGTCCAGGAAATTCCTCCTGAGATTGATGAGTTCTTTTTATAACTGCTCTTGGTAATAGGACATGGTATCTGTGTGGATCAAAAGCTGATAACCTCAGAATGTGTTGAATTGTACCAACTTAAGTCAAAGTGATTCATGTTGCTGTATATGTGCCTAAAACAATCAGCCCCTATATAGTAAGTGATAATTAAGTTTAGGCCTGACTACCTGTTGAACCATACAGGAACGTAGTTAATGATTTCATTCTGCTGAAGATCAGGGGAAGTTCATTTAGACCTTGTGCTCAATCTATTGTCTAGTTAATTTGTAAACTGTGCCTGTATGCATTGGTAGATTACAAATTATTATTATTATTATTTTTTTTTTTTTTTTTTTTTTTGGTGGGACCGGGGTTTGAACTCACAACCTTGCACTTGCCAGGCAAGGTTACAAATTATTAATTTTAAAAATCAGTATATGCTAAGTGGAAAGTAGTTTCTGTATAAAAACCCTGCTCTCTGTCACTCAAGGTGCTTTCATCTTCTCTCCTGCCTAAGTTGAAGTCAGGAAGGCCCAAAGCTCAGTATTAAAGGCTCAATTTAAATTCTAATTTGAACTGTGGTCTGGCCATAACACTCTCACTCCTCAGTCCTGGGTTCCTGTGTTTCCTTTGATGAAGAAACTCAGCCAAGACATTTGTAAGCCATGAAGTATCAGTAGAATTTATTGTAAAAAAGATACAGACTTACGTCTTCAAGAGAGAAGGTAGGCAATATCACAAGACACCAGTGCTGAGTGTGAGTCTAAGGACATTTTTATGCACACAGGAATTATCCTTGGGATTCAGAAACTATGATGATTATCATAATTTTATTTATATGACCTATACGCTTATGGCCATTTCTCTTAAATCACTCTGGAATGTTGATAGTTGAAAAATGTCTTCCTTTTTTTTTTTTTTTTTTGTGGAAGTCAGATCGAACTCAGAACCTTGCGCTAGCCAGGCAGGCCCTTGTGCCCCTGAGCTTGTGCCCCTGAGCTAGCTCCCCTGCCCCAAAAAATGTCTTCCTTGCTGTTTTCAAATTGTCAGTGTTCCCTCAGGGTCCCTAATTCCCTTAAGAATCTAAATCAGGTTTCAGCCTTTCAGCCCCGGAGGGAAAGTCTTTAAACAATGCTCCCCTTTCTGATACCAGCTTGTGTGGGCCTTGGCCCCCAGGAATGCTGTATGCCTTGCTTTGGAAATGGATGAGCAAGTGGCCAAACAGAAGGAACGTGTGCAGAGTGATCTTCAAGTAGCACTGCGCTCTGCGGCACTGGGTCAGGTCTGCGACCTAAAGACTGTAATTAGGTCTTTGTTTCTCAACCGACGAAGTCTATCAGGCCAGCTAACGTCCACCTACCTAATGGCTGTATCCATTAGCTATGATTTTGTGGCACCCGCTCCCCACCTCGCCAACTGATCCCAGGGTCTTTGTCCCTGTGCCACATCCGCTTTGCTTTGCTTTTTTGGGAGAGACCTGCTAAGTTCCCCAGACTGGGCTCAAACTCATGATTTTCTGGCTTCTGGATTTTAGTATTTTTTTTAAAGTGCCTTTTGTAAGGAAGAGTGCTAGCGTAGTGCCTAAAATCCGTTGCGTTTGGGCAAGCTTCCGTTTACTAATCCAGAAATAAACACACAATTATCTTTTTACAGGTACAGAGGACTAAGTAAAACTCAGGCGGTAGGGGGTCCGGACAGTGCCACATTAGCGGTCCCCGGTGACTCCTAATCTCCTTCCCTTCCCTCACGCTCCAGACCCAAGGCGTTGGGCTTGCTCCATGCCATACTCCAAATCCCTGGACCTTTTGAGGTCACCGGAAGCGCATGCTTAAAAATCCCATTCGCAGAGCCTGGCACAGCTCTTAGCCAAGGGGGAGGAGAGCTGACCGCCAGGCGGCAGCTGCGTGACGAAACATCAGGTCCTTTCCCCTGGAACCCGCCATTAAGACTGCCCTGGAGGTTTCACATTCTGGACCTTTGATTTTCCAAACGTATATGGCCACTTTATTCAGCCTGTTTACGTCTTTGCAAAACAGAGCGAACTGCGATCCTACGTAGACGCTGTAATTCAACATTAATTATCTTTGCAGACCCGGACTCAAAAGGAAAACCCTTCCCAGCCATTAGGAAGGGGCGGAGCCAAGATATCGGCAGTTCCGCGCTCCTCTAGTAGCCAGTCGCGATCAGACGAGCTGCGAGTGATCGATGCTCCTCGCGCCTGCGGACTACTAAGAAAGCGGCAGTGCCGGGATCAAGCGGAACAAATTGTCGCCAGCCCCGGGCCAACGGTGACACCGTCCAAACGCTAGAAAGGTTAGTTTAGGAGCTATTAGAAAACACACACCGCCCTCGCTCGTTACAAATACAGTAGCTGGGCTGGGTGTGCTACTGCGCAGTCGTGGCACTAAGAGCTGCGTGGGGACGAAAAGGACAGCTTCGCGCATGCGCTTCGGAAATACCCGGAGCTGAGCGAGCGCGGCCCCCAGCGCTGTGGGCCGATTGGGGAAGCACCCGGCGTGCACCGCGTGCTTCCCGTGCTAGTCCTTTTGCGCATGCGCGGGACCAGTTCCCTCCCCCGCTTCCGCTCCCCCACCCCAAGTTCCAGAACTAGTTTGCGCCTTCAAGGCGTTGACCTGGAGTTCCCGACCTCGTAGTTTCTAGTGGGATTGTTGCCCACTGGAAACTATTGATCCGTCGAGTTGTCGCGTAGGAGCTAGCAGCCGTGCAGCCCTTGGAAGACGTCGGAGAGGGGCTGGCTGTCAGGCTTGGAGAAAGTGTCGGGGGGAGGGAAGGTGCTTGTGAACAGATAGGAAGTCACTCTAAGACCGGTGTTGCTTTGTCACACCTCGACCCAGTAAAATGAGTCACCATGCCTGCCCTAAAGGATTAGGTGGCAGGAGGCGATGCGGTGTTGGGGCCACACTGTGGGCAGGACCCTGCGATGTCCACACTCGCCGGTTACAGAGCCCTGTGTTTGGAGAAGTGACCTGCAGCAGTTGAGTTGAAGGCGTTACTCAGCTGGGCACCTGACTGTGCCGAGTAGGCACAGGTGACCTGGAAGGCCGAGGTGACCTGAAAGTGTCCACTGGTAGGCTTTCTAGGACCAGCTCGGTGCCTTCAGTGGCTGCACTGTGTGGCCAGCTGTGCCAGGCTGGTGGTCATGGTGGGTCTCCAGAAGCTGTATCAAACACTTCACCGGCAGATGGTTAAAAGAGCCGAATTTTAAAAATAAGCTCATGACTATACAGGAACTTTTTAGAAGGCTGGGTCTAGAAGCCAGCAGAAGCCTGTTTTGACTGTAATCTAAACTGAAAGTTAGGTTGCAGGGTGGAACCTGGATGGTGAAATTAGAAAGTCAGAACTGGTCCGATTGGGCTGTTGTGTGGTGTGACTCCTTCGTAAGGAATCCATCTACAGGAAGCTCTCAAACCGACCTGTAAGGCCAAGACACAGCCACTCAGATCGTCCAATCTTCCTGACCCCCATTTTCTAAAATGATCACTATGCACAGCAGTAAGCACACCTTTATTTGAGGGAAATCCTGAGGGATAGTTGGCATATTTATTCCACTGAGAAAAGTTTTACCCAACTCATAACTGACCTTTACTGTCACGTGTCACAAGGCCAATGTAGATAAGTTTGCAAGGCCAGGACAGGGACCCACACAGACTGCTTCCACACCTGACATTCTCAACCCTTAAAAAAGAAAAAAAAAGGAATTCACTGACCAAAAAGAGATCTTTTAAGGCCGGTGCCTGCCAAGCTCCAGGTGACTTCATTGTAAAGTAAAGGCACAGGGCCACTCAGGCTTTCCCATATGACCTCTACTTGGGTGACTATAGGTGTCATTTTGCCAGGAGTAACCCCAGGTTTTTATTTGTCCAGGCATTTATATTAATAGTGTCCTGGCTTAAATGATAGATTATGCAGTTGATCTGCGTACACCTGACAACTTATACACCTCACAATAAACCCCATGTGTGGAGCTCTAGGAAACCAACCCAAAAGACAGTCTATGGTACACCATGGGATGCTGCCTTCCCCATCTTGACTCTATCCTCTGTAAGATTCATTAATACAACTTTCTATAAAAGGCCACTCCATGAGGAAACCATCCAATAAAGGCAGACCACAAGGCCTCCCTCTAGAAAATGGTTTGACAAACTTGTAAAGCTGTTTGATCAAACCAGGATGTGGGGGGCCAGCGAGATAGCTCAGTGGACTACGTGCCTGCTTAGGCAAGCAAAGAGACCAGAGTTAGATCCTCAGGCTACGCAGGCCCCACCCCAGGCCACTGAGCCAAGACTGGTGATAAGGGCCTGTAATCTGAGCACTAAGGAGGCTAAGACAGGAGAATCACTACCAGTCTGAGCTGCAGACCAAACACATTCCAAAAAAAAAAAAAGAAGTGGGTGTGTTTTGCCAAGCCCAGAGGTGAGGCCATGTGCAGGCGGTTCTGGGGAGCTCACGTCTGACGTCTGATCCTGGCCAGAGGCGCATCTCGAGTAGATGTGCGTGGCTCTCAAGCCCATGCTTGTGATGACGGCCGCAGCAGCAGCAGCAGCAGAAAGAGGGCAGAGGCTGAGGGGGGCGGGGCACCGCCGTGGGACTGGGTCACGTGGCCCTCTTGCTGGCACCTTGTGGGGCCCCGCCTCCCTGGCTTGCACATGGCGCTGATGCTCAGTGCACAGGAGAGGCCTGCACCGACCGCAGAGACCTGCGTGAGCCCTAGAGCCAACAGCAGCTGAGGACCCTGGGCCCCCTGCCCCGGCCCCAGCGTCTGGACCCGGCCCGCAGATCCTGGAGCTCAGATTCCTCTCTGGAAGAGAGGAATGAGAGCTCGTCAGTGAGCTTCGTCCTCACTGACGTAGGATGGCAGCTCTGTGAGGCCCTGGTGGAGAGGGTCTTGCTGGGCCAAGCCCACATCCTGGACCCCGATGGCACAAACGCGCGCTGCTGCGAACCACTGCGCTCACGACCTGACGGGCCACAGGGGATCTGATGAACACGCCACCTGGGTTCAGGACACCGTTGCCGTAGCTGAACACTGCGCACCGTGTAATTTATAACGAACAGAGCCGGGAGGGTGAGACCTGTGTGAAGCATGCGTAGAGGCCACAGTTGTGTGTGAGCGGCGCCAGCTCCCTTCTCGAGGTGGCACCCACTGCCATCCGCTCACGGGGCACAGGCTAAAGCCCAGAAGCACCAGCTCAGGCGCTCTCCCTCCCTGCGCGGGCCCGGGCACTCTTCTCTGCGCAGGCCTTGTGATCTCCAGGTAGCTGCTGAGCTGGCCGCTTTCTGTTGCTACAGTAAATGCCACACGTGCATCAAGTTTAAGAGGAAAGGTTTACTTTTACTTTGGCTCATGGCTTGAGAGGTTTCGGTCTGGTGTTGTCTGGTCCCACTTGTTTGAGCCCGTGGCATAGTGGAAGTGGTAGAGGAGGCCTCTTCACTCACAGGAAGCGGGCTGGGGTCCCCGTGTCCCCTTCATGGGCTCTCCCTGCAGTTACCCATCTACCCCTGCCTCGGGCAACCCTCCTGGTGCTATCTCCACAGTACCACAACTCTTGAACACAGGGGCCTTCGGAAGGCATCTACCCAAACCACAGCACTGCCTGAGAAGGCACCCAGTCAGCTCTCTCTCCGTGTGTCTGTTCTGAGCCAGACTGAGCCTTTAGGCTCTGAGGAAGTAGGGAAATGGGATTGTTCCGGCCCCTGAAGAGCTCACACCCTGGCACCCAAGACAGCCGCATAAGGAGCTGTTCACACTTGTGTCCCACGGCAAGTGCTCTCAGAGAAGCCCAGGGGGCACAAGACACTGCTGGAGAATTCCACAGAGCTTCACATAGAGCATCATTTCAGATGGGCCTGAAAGGTTGGGTAGGAGTTCTTCAGGCAGAGGAGGGGTGTTGGAGGCATTCCAGATGAGCACAAAATGCACGCTGCTCCGAGCAGACAGCCGTCCGCAGTCACTGAGGACCAGGCATCGGCCAGAGCGGTGCATATGGGCAGAGGCGCCCTGTGCTGACACAGTTGTGCCTGTGGAGAGCACCGCAGGTGGGCCGCAGGCTCTGTGCCTTGTCTCCTACTGTTGTTTTGTCCCTTCTCAGGTGTTGAGCTGTTAGGGCTGGCCCGGGCCACATGGCGGAAGGTACCGAGGGGCCTGGAGATGCCCTCTGGGAGGCCCTTATGGCACTCCTGCCATCCACGAGGGAGGACCTGAAGCTGGACGTCGGTGAGAAGGTGGACAGAGGCATGGCACTGCTGCTGCAGCAGGTGGTGGAGCTCTTCCACGGGGGCCGGCGGGCCAAGTGTCTGCAGGCCAGTGAGGCCGTCCTGGACTACGCATGGGAGAAGCTCAACACCGGCCCGTGGCAGGACGTGGACAAGGCCTGGCGGCAGGTGTATGCCTTCGGCTGCCTCCTCAAGGCCCTGTGCCTGTGCCAGCCACCTCGGGAGGCCACCGCTGTGGCCACAGCCCTGCGCGTGTGTGACATGGGCCTGCTGATGGGCGCAGCCATCCTCGGGGACATCCTCCTCAGAGTCGTGGCTGTCCTCCAGGCGCACTTGGTGTCGGGGAGGAAGGCTGACTGCAGTCCTGGCCAGGAGCTGCCCAGCCTGAAGGTACCTGGGGAGCGCAGGACCGCCTGCCTACACCAAGTGGCCCACAGCCCCACGTTCATGGCACTGTCGCATGTCTGCCATGTGGCAAGGCTGTGATTCATGGTCCCCCTAGCCTGCTGCTTAAAAATAGTACCTGCATTCATTTGAGGGGGTAGAGAAGCTAGGCCCATACTGGCAAAACAGAACAAAAATATGTTTGCAGTTTCCACAAAAGTAGTGGTGTTAAAAAAAAGTAGTGGTGTTTCGGGAGGAGGAGGAGGGTGGGAGCTTTGTGACCCCAATAGAAACACTGTCCAGGGCTTCATGTGACAACGCCAGCCTGCTCTTGGCCAGCTTGCCCCCACCCCATGTCCCCTCCCGGGCCTGTGCAGGGCAGCCCATGAGAATCTTCTGGGAGCTGCCTGCCATGCGGGCCTCGTGAGGGTTGCCTGGTGTTCAGATAAGGGCTTGATTACTTTCTCCTTGCTGAACCAAACAACCGACACCCACAAATAGAAGGAGGAAAGGTTTGTTTCAGCTCACAAGCTGGTCCCTGGTTGGCACGTTCCATAGCAGAGGAGGAGGAAGGGTGTATGGCACTCAGGCAGGGGTGGCATAGCTGCCTTCTTCTCTTCTTATCTACTCAGGCTACAGGCCTACTGGCTGGGGCCACCGACAACCAGGGTGAGTGTTTCTGTTCAACAGATCCATCCTCCACACCCAGAACCATGCTAGGCAAGTCAGAGGCTGCCTCAGTACCACACGCCCGAGGTCCAGCCCCACCTGTGAGCACAAGAGGCTTTGTGGGGACGGCGTCTAGATACAAACCCTAACAGAGTCTGTGCCCAGAAGTCCCCAGGAGGCCCTGGGCACAGCGAGCCCAGAAGGTTCCAGAGCCTGGAGCTGACGCAAAGGCTTCATCCCCTCCTGGCAGTCCGGTTCCTGCCGTGAGCCTTGGTCTCCTTGTCTGCAAAGCAGGAGTTAGATCCCCCAGAAGGAAAAGACTAAAACCATCCAGGACCCTGCTGGTGGAGGCACCACGCACTTCTGATGCGCTTCTCTGCTCTCCTGGGTTTTTAGGATTTTCTACACTGTTCCTTTCTGCATAAGAAACGTGCAGATGGATGTCAAAAGTGCTTATTTGTGTCACAGAAGGAAATCTTGCAGGGAGGAGGTGGAGACTGGCTCTGTCCTTTAGGGGAGAATGACTCAGAGAAGGAGCCAGCCCATGGGGTGAGGACGGGGACTTCAAGCAGATGGCTCTTGGGCACAGACCTGTTAGAGTCCATGCTGGGAACCATCCCAGGAGGGACACTGAAGCAATAACAGAAGCAGTGAAGCCACCGCCATTAGCAGATGAGGTTGTGGGTGGGCCCCAGCGTGTAGGGTGTGTTGGCAGCATGTGCTAGTGGGCTTTTTAGAAGGCAGAAGAAATGTATAGGTCAAAGGATAAGTACCTGTCCCTCTCGGCCCCGGGTGATGGTCTCGTCGCTCTCCAAGTGTGTCCCCAGGAAGCACGGAGAAGGCCTTGTGTGCACGGCAGTCCTGGCATGGGGTGTGCCTGCCCCCAAAGACCTAAGAACGTGGACTTTGCCTGGTGCATTGCCACACCCCGCCCTCACCCATGACTCTGGCAGGTTCTCAGCCTCCCTGCGCCCCTGCCAGGGCTCTGGTCAGTCTGCGGCAGCTGCTCCTACACCTCTGGCTGAGCTGGCCTGGGGTTATGGCCTCGAGCAGTTCCACATGCTCCCCAAGCTCACATCCTCCTGGAACTATGTGCACGTTTCTCCTTCCCTGGGGGAAGATGAGGGGCTGCTTCCCACTGGCTGGCCACCGAGGCCTCTGGCCAGGAAGTGTGGATGAGGCAGAGCTACCTTAGAAGACTGTGGCAGTAGAAAGAGTAGAGAGGGGACAGCTGCAGTCAGCAGCCCCCAGCGCAGTGGGGTGCAGTGCCCCTCAGTTCACCAAGACAGGCCGGGACAGGCCACTCGCAGGAAGGCGGCTCAGCAGACACTGCAGGGAGCAGCGACAGCGTGGAAGCTGCTTTAGAGAAGGCGTTGGATGCGAGCTCATGGGGACTACCTGGGGAGCTGAAACGTCCACAGGCGTGGAGGGTGGGGAAGGTATGCACAGGGAGAGCACTGTGTTTAACCGGAGACTTCAGGATGCGAAGTCTCCCCAGGGCAGAATCTCCATGACAGTGACGTGTTCCTCTTAGAAGTGAGCAGACGTTTGTCACAAAATGGAAAGGAAAAAGGGCCTCAATCTCATGAGAGAAACTAGTACAGTGATAACCACACAGGCTGCACTGCGAGTGGCACCCAGGCTCCTGCTGCGGACGCCAGCGGGTGAACTGCTGAGTCGTTCACCATTCTGTTTCATTTCCATTTTAAACAGAAAGTGAAGTGTGACCACGTTTCCACTCCCGACGTAAGGTCAGAAAGAGCAGTGCCCCGGCTCCGCTGTCCCTCCCTGCAGCACTTCAGAAAGTACTTCCTGCTCCCAGGGCAGCCCGTGGTCTTGGAAGGCGTGGCTGACCACTGGCCCTGTATGAAGAAGTGGAGGTGAGCAGTTGCCACAGGCCCAGGAGGGCCCTCTCCTCCTGCCACCCACAAGCCACTGCAGGCCCCACAGCCCCCGTGCTGCCAGCCCTGGGGTTCACTGCCTAGGGGTTAAACTGAATTTAAAGTGAGGTTGTCTGAATACACTGGAGGGCGAGAGTCCCCTTCCAAGGCTGCTGAGCCTATGTTCAGCGCGGGCCTAAGTGTCAATCTCAGAGTTAAGTGTGCAATCCGTTGTCTCAGAGTATGCCAGAGGATACACACGAGGATGTGCATACTGCGGTGCGCGTGTGATAATGGGGATGGAGCTCAGGGCCTCCCACTGCACTACACCCTCCTTACACACACGCGCTCGCACATACATACACACACAGGCCATATTTTTGAGACAGGGTCTCTGTAGTTCAGTGCTGGCCTTGCTTTTCCTACGTGGCCCAGGTAAGCCCTGAACTTACAGCGGTTCTCCTGTCTCAGCCTCCCAAGTTCTGAGGTTATTTGCCCCCACACCGAGTTACTTTTCATTTTAAGACAGAGTCTTGCTAAGTCACTGAGTTTCCCAGGCTGCACTCAAACTTAAGATCTTCCTGCCTCAGCCCCTGAGAACACAGGCTGTCGGTGTGCACATCGTGATACCTGCTGCAGTACTGTATCTCATCCTCAGCGTCTGGCACCTGCAGGAGCCCACCCTGGAACCGCCCCTGCAGTGCTACTGAGGGATAGGACGGCTGGGAGGGCCTGGGTGGGCTCGGCCTGCTGTGTAGCAGTTCTCTGCAGGGGCAGCTGCCTGCTGCGGTGAGTGAGGAGGACACTGCCTCCTCCTGTGTACCTTGCCCAAGGTCCCATGGTCAGTCCCTGGTAGGGCCTGGAGTCCAGAGCCCAGGCACTTGGCCACCCGCATCTGCTGCCGCTCGTTCCCAGATTTCTCGGCTGCATCACACGATGAGCACAGAGGAAAGTGGGAAGGCTTGGAGCCAGTGGGAGGGGGTAGGCCTGGCCACGTTTCCTGTGCGTGTCCGCCCCGGGCAGGGTCACATGGTCTCTGCAGTGAGCCGGTTCTGTGAGCCCAGAGGAGCGGCCGCAGAGCCCCCTGCACACACGGGCCGCAGGTGCTGGCTGTGACTCGCCCCTGAGGGCCGGGGGTGGGTTTCCCGCAGCTTGGACTACATCCAGGAGGTGGCGGGCTGCCGCACGGTGCCCGTGGAAGTTGGGTCCAGGTACACAGATGAGGACTGGTCACAGCGCCTCATGACCGTCAGTGAGTTCATCAGCAAGTACGTCACGAAGGAGGTGGGTGACTGGCTCCTTGTCGCTCCCGTAACGCCACTGACTAGATACTTACAGAAGATCAAGTGTTCATTTTATGTTTTGGGCACGCACATGCACATGTGTGTGTGTATGTGTGTGTGTATGTGTGCGCGCGCGCATGTGTGTGTGTGTGTGTGTGTGTGTGTGTGTGTGTGGCTGGCTCAGCCTGCCCCAGGGTCAGAGCTAGCGCTGCATGTGGTGCCAGTGATTGAACCATGGTCCCTGTGGTTGCCTAAGCTTACCTAGGCAGGCGCTTTAGACTGCTGAGCTATCTTGCTGGCCCTGTTATGTATACTATTTTAAAAAATTCTTTTACAATGGAAAAATTATGTATGCAAAGTGCCTGCATTTGTCACTTGGAGCAGCCTTTGGACAGTGTCCCACTTGGGCACCCACGCTGGAAGGACATCGCCAGGGTCCTCAGTCTCCTACCCTGTAGCCCAGTTCTGCAGGGAAGGCACTGGTCCCTTCAGCCCTGGGTGGAGGAGGCTGAGGAGACAGGACAGCACGGGTCCCACCCGGGGGCTGGGGGTGCAGCACCCAGCGAGGTAGCCCCAGCTGGAGCCCCGTCCTTTTGACTAACCAGGCTGTCCCACCTGCTTGCTCCTCTGTCAGGCCAAGGACGTCGGGTACCTGGCTCAGCACCAGCTCTTTGACCAGGTGAGTCTGGCCGCACACCCGCCCCTCCCCCTCCACCACCTGCCTCTTTTCCAGGGGAGGAAGGTGCGCACTGATGCTGCTGCCCACCCGAGGCAGGGGTGCCCTCCCAGCCATGGCACAGTCCCCGCCTCACCACAGGTGGCAGGCGGCAGGGGCAATCCAGGCATGAGAGGCTGGGGAGGGCTCTGGTGTGCTTGCAGCAAGGAGAGGAGGCTGCTGGCAGGTCAGAGCAGAGGCCCTGGGTCTGAAATTCATGTGTGGCAGGAACCAAGCAGCTGGGGAGCCTGGGGAGGGCACAGGCTCTGTGGAGGGGGAGGCTGGCCAGGCCTAGGCAGTGTCCTTCCCACGCTCCCGGCACCATGTGCACCACCATCTCCCCACACCTGGCCTGGGCCAGAGACAACTGCTGACTGCAGGGGAGCTGGGTAGGCAGGGAGGACAGTCCTGGGACAGGTGCCACACACCCCATGGTACAGTAGCAGCCGAGAGGGACCCCCCTCTCGGAGGGTGGGGAGCCCAGGGCCAGGTTGGAGTAGGGCATGGGGACCAGGCCACGGACATAGATTTTATCTACAGCCAAGGGCCCTGGGGAAGCCTCTGAGCTAAAGCTGCCTGAGAATCTAGCAGAGCATGGGGATGGGGTGGAACGAGCAGCTTCTCTGCTCCTGTGCCCCTGGGCCTGTGCCGAGGACGTGGGACCAGCCAGGCCACCCCAGGGTCTTCCTGTGACAGGGTCCAGGGGACAGGACACACAGCAGGACCAGCTCCACAGCCACAGGACAAGGCCTGGGGAGCCGACGTGTGGTGTGTGGACCACAGGCACCAGATGCGGGTGGACACGTGGGTGAGGGGGAGATGCAGCCTGGGCCCCACATACTCAGAGCTCACTGCCCTTGGCCATGTAAGACCAAAGGTGTGGCCAGGGAGGCGGGATGCACGGCAGAGCAGGACAGGGCTGACTCTGCACCACAGCATCGCAGTTCTGCTGGGTCTGCTGCGGAGGCTGGGACTGCCACCACGCCCTGTCCCCATCAGGGCGCCACTGGGTCTGAGTTCAGCAGGCTGAGGAATGGGCAGTAGAGCCTCTTCCCAGCCTCCCGCAGGCACACCTCTCCTGGTCGGTGAAGGAAAGCACTTGCTACCTGGTAGCCTCGTGACCCTGAGAGACCAGCCTCTGGGGCACAGCACCCCTAGGTGCAGCCAGCCGGGACCCTCCAGGCCACAGTCCTCGCGCAGCCACTGCACTGCTCTGGGACCAGGGACAGAGCGCACAGGGTGGACGGCTGAGTTCACAGTTATTTTTAAGATGCACCAGGACTTGCAAGGAGCTTCACAGATCACCACTGAGGCCCGTCCTCGGCACTTAGGCTTGGCATGGGAGAAGTCATTCTCCTGCAGTCTCTGAATCTGAATCTGAGATAAGCCTCAGGATGGAATCCCTGAGCCAGTCATCTTTCAGAAGTCCTGGTGATGTCACCAGGAGTCAGTGGGGTTCTGCACAGCGTCACTCTGGGCCACATCTGGTGCCATCCCAGCTGGAAGGGTGGTGGGAGGGAGCCAAGCTGCCCAGGACACCCTGCCCCACTGGGAACTCCAGGCCCTGAGCTTGCATGCTGCCCAGAATGGTGGGAGGTGCAGCCTTGTCAGCCACCCAGGACAGACTCAGGCCAAGCAGCACCACCAGGCCCTTGGCCCCCGCGGGGACCTGTGGGCTCCCAGGTGGCCCTGGTTTCCTGGTCAGCAAGGAACTCACAGCATTTGGGGGTGGGGATTCCTCCCTGGAGGCCTGGGAGGCCCTGGCAGCCCTGCTGCATTCCTCTTGGGCTTGGAAATACCAGCAGGGTTTCTGTAACTAGCTTGCTTAAAATCCATAGTGGTTTCTTTTCTTTTTTTTTTATATTTAGTACAGGGTCTACAGGGTCTCACTGCACAGATTCGACTCATAGTGATCCTCATGTTTTCAGCTTCCCAAGTGCTGGGACTACAGGCATGCGCCATCACACCTAGTCTCAACCCCATCTCTGCACACCCCAGGGGCAGGGCCAGTACTGCACTGGGGATTAAAGCAGGTGCTTTAGTCCACTGAGGTATCTAATCTTACCTCTCCAAGATTGGGTAAGCACCCAATCCAAGTTTCTTTCTTTCTTTTTTTTTTTTTTTT